>JAQFXV010000422.1:0-23040 GCA_034694065.1 Camisia spinifer
AATAGTTTTTTAGCAATATTTGAATCAGAAATCAAGTTTTATCTGAAAAATTATCTAAAACAGTTATTCTTATTCAGTTCATTTGAGCTGAGCTGGTTTATCAGCTCAATACACTGAGCTTGAGCTGAGCTGGTGAAGAACACTACTTATGATTCTGTCTTCAAGTGTTAATATGGTTAGAAATGTTAAAACTTAATCCATGAAAAGGCACAATAGAGTGCGTTACTCAATAGTTTTAATGCCTTTTCTCAAAATCTAATATTTTTCATTTATAAACAGAAGCTAAAATAATGAAAAATGTTTGTTTGAGAAAAGTGATAAATAACGAAAATTTAATTCATATGGCAAATAATGATCTAAATTATCATTTAATAGATTATTATTGATTAATTCTCAAATTTTGTTCAATATAAGAATAGATTTTAAATGTTTTGTTACTCCTGTACACTCTTTAAAAGCTTAAGACATAAGAAACTATTAATAATTTGAAAATTTTCTTATTTCTAAATTTTTCGAAACTTTTGAAATGGCTCCAAATTTACTAATTGCTAGTCATAGATAATAATCTCTTTGAATAGTAGCGCATAGGGTTATTTAGCTATGTGAAAGTTGATTAATGTTACCATAAAGTAAAGAATTAAACAATTTCAGTATTTTGTTTGATCAAAATATGAATAATTTCTTTAAATAGAAAGCTGTCGTTTCTACGCTTTTTAATATATAAATACACATATTTTGATGAGTTTTAGAACTTTCAATGTTTTTAATGTCAAGTAAAGAGTGTTTTAAGTGGTTCTTAAATTTCTCTACAGATGAGATACATAGCATCCCAAATGTTGTGAATTGAGACCCAAATTATGGGTTTACCATTGAGTCAACTCATCTAAAGCATAAATAACAGGCAATGACTGATATATACAGCAAAACTCAGTTATTTTGCTTTCAATTTATAGCGATGGCAAAAAAATAATTATTTATCCCATTAAACTAATTGAAACATTAATTTGAATGCTGACACTTATATAACTGACTTTTTATTAGGATAGAAAACTCAAAAATGTGTTATAATTAATATAAATTTATTGTAAATAAGTTCGGCTGCAAGAAAGTATTTTCATCTCTCGAGAAGACATATCACTTCATTGACATCCCTTTGCGGTACTAAATTATGAGAAAACAAGTTAAACTATTCTTTTTATTTTCTATTTTTCGTTTCAAATTATTATAGCTTTTTATTATCATTCGTTTATTAACTTTTGTATTACTATTAAAATTATTTATTTTTGATTAAAAAACACTTGAAATGTGAAATGAGTTGTTTTATAAATTAATACTTATTAGAAAGTGATGCTTCAATAATTTGAATTTTTATTTAATATGTCATCAGTATATATTTCAAGAATACATAGATTATAATTTCTTAATTTTAAGCTAAATAATGAAATTTTCACTATTTCATTAAAAAATATTTTTAAGCTCAAAATTTGAATTTAACGCTATTTCAACAGAAGTAACTGTTATTATATCTCATTTATCATACGAAATGTGGAACAGAGATTCCTTTGTGTTTATAAAATTTTATGTTTAAAATTGTTTTATGAGAAGTCAAAGATTTCAATTGAATCTTTTCAATATAAAGATTATATTCAGTTTAATTATTAGATTTTTCTCTCAAGCTTAGAATGTCTTTCATAGAAAAATCATACAAAATAATAGGTCAATAAGTCCCTGATAGTTGTTTTTGTTTGCTTTGTAAAATTATGAAATACCGAGTCTTATCGGTCAAGTGGTCTGTGAACCTCTCGATGGTCTTCGAGTGGTAAGTTTGCTGTAGTGATAGCCCGGGTGCAAAAGTAATGTTCATGTTCATTATGGTGGTAACATTCCTATTGTATATCAGCCTTCACAGTCTTTTACACGGCTATAAACTTTTATATTACACAATACAAAAGGATAATAATATAAGAGAATGCACGAAATGTTGATGTGACTGATCATTATCAAAAGCACGCACTAACAATCGAGTTGTGTGTGTGTGTGTGTGTGTGTGTGTGTGAGAGAGAGAGAGAGAGAGAGTCTATGTATAAGAGTGTGTATTTGCACTCTATTTTCCTAAAAAGTGTGATAAAATCGCTTTTTCTAATGCACGCCAGCAATCATATGAGGCTAACTTTTTGAATTTTGCTAACATTTCATCACATCATTCTCTTGCTTTTATTGGTAAAAAAAGCTCAAATTTTAGTTTATTTTCTGAAGATTCTAAATAGTCTATCAAAATGTTTCCTTCTCTCAGATCCCTATTCAGAATAACTGAAATAGAAACAGATGAGCACTATGTTTAAAATAGTTATTCAATCATGTTTTAGGGATACTTCTATTATACAAAACACAATGAAATTAGAGAAGAAAAAATTCAATTTATAAATAATATCTTTTTTAAGAATTTATTCAAGTAAATAGTTGTCAATTTAAAGCATGAAAATACGCCTAAATTTGTAGATTAATAACTAAACTTGCATTTTAACTCAATTGAATATATCAATCATGTTCAATATCAAACCAAAGTATTTTATGTACATTTGAAAGCAGAAAAATATAGAATAAAATTTGAATTTCAGTTCCAATAAAGTAAAAGTGTGTCAAATAAAATTGAAAATAAGTTTTGAGAAGAGAGTAGAAAAATTTAGTCATCACCTTAATTATTACATTATGTCACGTTAAGTCATCAAAATGTAAGTTTAACTTGTCATTCACTTGATTCACTTGATTCACTATACAATAGATAAAGTAGTATAAAGTTTTATCCAAGCATTTGCAGACTCATGTTAAGGCTGCACTTTTATGATGTTTTGCTAAACTACAAAACATGAACGACTCACTGCTAAATGTTATTATCATATCATCATATCTTTATGGGCTTCAGGCAATACTAGTTCTACAGTAGAGTAACTGTGCCATCAAATACAGAAGAAAGCAGGAGAGCATTGCATTAACAGAGGAAGATGCGAAACAGCGAATCAAAACATTAAACCATGTCCAGAGTCCGGACTCATTGCAATCAATTCAATTTATGACAATAATTATATACCAGAGGAATAAATATTAACTTATCCTTCAAAACTTTAAATATTATTTTTAAATTATTTTTAAAATCTATTATATATCTATAAAACTCTTATGAAATATGAAATTTTGAATAATCTAAAAATATATTTTTCGGTTTTTACGCTTTTTAAAAAAAATAAAATGACTCAAAATTTTAATAAGTTATGATTTGAATTAATGAAGTGATATATGGTCTTAAATGATCTTTTATCCCAAAATGTTATGAAAAACAAGCTTTGAAAAAATGAAACCACAATTTAATAGACACTAAAATTTAAGTTTTTTGCATTCTTTTGATATAAGAGTATTCATCAAAACCCTAAGTTCAAATTTTCCAGCTGTTCCTCTAATTATCCATAAGCTCTTATGAATTGCATATTCTCATTTCGCATATTGTGGACGAGGAAGAGAGTGAAAAAGCTTTTGCAATTCAAATGGTGCAACTCATAGATAAGAGTAACGCATATAAGCGAACTATTTTTGTAATGAAGGCACAAAAACTCAAATCTGTCCGCAAAAGTTATCTAATTTTAAAATAGAGTGAAAACTAGAAGTGAAAATGAGAGTAAAAAGAAGAGACAAGTCTATGAGATAGAGATGAAAATGAGAGAAAAGCAAAAGTCTGACTTTACTTTATTTTGTGAGTAAAGGAAACATTAACTTTTACCATCCAGTCGTGTCTTGTCTTTAGCAGGATCAACATCAAAACAGAAAACATATATGTAATGGCAAAATGTTAAGCTGCTCTCGCATAGCAAGTGTTGGCAAAACTTTAAATGTTAATCTTTGGTGTCTTTTTGGGGTTAAGCTTTGACAGGACATCATCATTGAGATGTAATGATAATACAAAAACACTTTTTTGTCCGACTATATATGGGATATATAAATATGATTCATTTAAAAAGAGGACACGAAATCGTTAATTTTTTAACCTATTATTCAACTTCTCTATTCATCAATTTATTTGAATTTTAAATTAAACAAAATAAAAAATGAAAAAGAAGCTTAATGTGATTTTGAATTATTCAAAAGAGTTTGTATGAATGAAATGTTTATTGAAAATAAGTTAAATACGACTTCTGTAACCCAATTTTTATTGTATTTTTTTCTCGCACTTCTCTGAAAGTGAATCCCTAACCCCCATATGGAACAACTCATGCTTAGCAAACATTCGTTTGAGTTTTTTTCAACTGAAATATTTTGCTTTTACAGCATTTGGTGCAATAGAAATGTGAAGACTATTATTTCTTCTTTAGGCTGAGTCTATGTTTGTGAGGGTGAGAATGAATCACAAAACTCAGAAGTTCTTCATTTACGAGCAGTTAAACTGCAAATAAAAGTAAAAACAGTGATAATTGACTCTCAATGTGATGTCAATCAGCACAAAAATGAAGTTAGTTTTGAAATGTGAGACTCGAGTCAACTGTGATTTTGTGAGCTGGCAAATGACAGAAAGAGAAACGAATATAACTAATGATAAAAACTAAGCAAAAAATACTGGCAGACAATAGAATTGTAAAAGAAAACTTTTTTTTTCTCCAAATGGAAAATTGAGAAAATATTATCCCTATTCTTCGACTTCAAGTCCAGTATATTGTCAGTATTGCACAAGAAAATAATCTTATTTCTTTGCTTTGTTGAATAGTTGTTTTATTTTAGCTGAAATACATTGCAGTTAGAATTAAGTCTATGATTTGTACACTCACTCACATTATGTTTATTGTACTAAACATTTCTACAATATATCTATGGCTTAATCCCATTCAATTCCATCTAAAAATTTATTTCACTTTTATTTTATTTATCGGAAAAGTTTGTATTATATTTTAAATGCATTATTGATATAAATATTTATTACTTTAAAATATTATACGATATTAAACAAGTCATTCTCTAAGAAAGGGATTTACGGGATTTGTTTGAAAGTTATTTCATTTTAAAATAAAAAAATGCAAACACAAGAAAAATATATATTTAAAACAAGGTTTCGCTCGAACGCAATCGCTCACAAAAATTGAAGTGAAGTTGAAGTGCCACACATTCAATGTTTAGCCCATCTTTGTGTGAGAGGGCAAACAACCTCTAGACCTTGGAAGGGCATAAGGGAGGGGGAGGGCAGGGAGGGCTTCATTCCAATGAATGACTGAGAACGTAAAGAGGCTCTGATGATGATCTGCTACGATGCAGATGAGATCAGTCTTCGTAGACAATGAATGAGATGAGAGATTGTGATAATAGACAAGTCGAGAGAGACGAGAGAGAGAGAGAGAGAGAGAGAGAGAGAGAGAGAGAGAGAATTGAAAGGTATGTCTTATGCCTGAGACTTGTGAGGTAGAGAATCACAAGCGAGACCAGAACTTGCAGACCGCCCACTAATCTCACTTTAATTACAATCTAATCAACTCACGTATAGGTAGAGAAATATGTGGAGCATTACTAGAGGCATATCTGCGATATAAAATACCAACGAAACTATTGGTCTCTAAGATCTTTTGTTACTCATATTATTAGGAAAAGTTTATGGCTTTGATCATGAGTTGATTCTTATTGTAACTGAATTAACAAATTTTTAGATAAAAGTTCTAATAAACAAAATGATAGTTAAATAAAACACATGATAACATTTTCCTTTAAATATTTGAAACTCACTGATACTGTCGGGAACATTTTTTGAAAATCCAAGTTTTGTTTTGTTTATTCATTTATATCAATATAAGTTGAATACAGATATAACTTAATTTATAGAATTACATGTACAGACAGTAAATACAGTAAGTTTTTCATATTCATATGTAATGATGCAGATGCTCGAGCATATTGGTGGAGAGCACGAGCACTGAGCATGTCTATAATTACTTGTATACATTGAATGATTTGAGCCAGATTATTGCAGTGGGAATCCCATTCACTGAAACAGAGAAACCTCTTAATGATCTGATGCAACTTTAATCTCAGACTTTCGTCAAATTTTCATAAAACCTCTTTTCAGTGATTGAGTACTGTTAAGACTCCCATTCTTTTGCGAAATTGTGTAGACTTACGACTCATTTGACTCTTATTTTCTATACCGAGAAAATGAATTTACTTAAATCAAGCCTTAGTTTTATTATATAGATATTCAAAGACACTCTTGAAATAAACTTGAAAATTAAAGTAATTATGAAATTGAAGAATAATTTGTGGAATTTATCAGAAAGTGATCCCAACCTAAAAAGTGAGATCAAACTATTTTATCTGATATCTTCTCATATGAACAGTGATGTAACCGTAGGGCAGTATTTCATGAGTGATAACATATTTATTGGCCGTCAAAGTATTGCAACTCAACTGTTGTTAGGGTCAGCTGTCAGTGAATTACAAAAGTGAGAGTCGATCGAGAATTCTTGTCACGTCTTAGTAGGTGGCAAAACGTGGAGCATAAATACTTCTCATTACAATTTGCTAACAAATAGTCGAAAAAGGCATGTGTTATGTTCACTCTCTATCACTACATACTGTATATACACAAGCAAAATGAAATATGACTTGCTCTCAAATTAATTTTAAGGAATAGTTTTTCAAATAAGTCGGAAATTTATTTTAATACCGCTATTCAGTGATAAGATATTAGTGAGAAAATAGTGTGAAAGACTAAGAAAATAATGTTGTTCTTAATGCTTATGTCACGTGAATTGGACAACAAAGTGATTGCAGGATTGGCACAAAACTAATTCCAATTTAAGGCAGGGATCGCATCAACTCGACTGTGAATGAATGGTTAACACATATAGTAATAGTTATAGTAATAGCAATAGTAAAAGTGATGACCGAGTAAGTGAACACTCGATGTGATAAAGATAAATGGTTGCGAGTTATAACAGTTGTTGGTCTCTTTGCTGAGAAATGAGTTACCATTGCATTGGGATATACTTTGAGACCATTGTTATGGAGAGCATAGCAAAAAACAAGTTCACAAACTTGATTGGTAAAACTCGAGTGCTTTCCTATCATTTTGTCCGATAGGGAATCTGGAAATTGTAATTTCAACACATGCTATACTTCATACTATAGCACTCTTTCATCAATGGACTACTATTAAAGAAATAAATTCCACTAACTCTTATCTGAAATGTTTTCTCTCGTAATCAAAGTTATAGACACTGAGATACCACATAAGGAAAAATTTACAGGAAATTCTAATAATTTAAAAAGTAATAAAAACCATTTTTCTCAGCATTTGAGCGGAAAATATATATAGAGGACTTGCAATAAAAAAAAATATATTATCTGAATATTGGTCAATAAAACTTCAAAAGACGAATGTGTCGAATAAATTTAGGTTCTGTTTATGTTTTATATTTGTCATAATATTCGATTTCCAGAACACCCTTAACTCATATGAAGTTTATTTGATGAAGAAATAATCTGCCGCAGAAAAACTGTTAAAAGATAACTTTTCTCGAATAAACGAATGATTTTGACTCTTAAGTAATAACAAGATATAAAATAAAAAAAGACGAGTCGAAAAACTAAATTTAAACTTTAGAATCAATCGAGTTTTGAGAATTTTGAGGTGAACAATAAAATTTTCAAATAAGGAAAGTTATTTCGCATATAATGCTTCTGATGGAATGATTAATGATAGAAATCAAATGAGTGTTTTCAGCAATTTTTTCCTTTAATATCTTAGATATAACTTCGAAAGAACTTCAAATTTTTCAAAATAAAATAAGTTTATGAAACAACCAGAATATCGATAAATAAATCAAAGTATCCAATAATGAATAAAAAATATTATTGTAAAAATACATGTAAATATAATTGTATTGACTTTAGAGAAGTTGGAGAGTCGAGACTCTTGACCTCGAACAAGAACTAAGTTCGAGATTCGATAGTCTTAACTTTCTGAAAAATCCTCCACTAGTTTCAACGCATATCAAATCAATGACCCGATAAATAATTATTCAACAAATATAATGAAAGTGAGTTAACACTTATCGCAAACATAAAAAATCTGTCAATAGTGAAGACATTGCATAATATATAAGTAATAGACAACGATTAAAATCGATGATATATTCTTCTTAAGCAAAATAAAGTTCTTCATTAAAGTGAATAATTGTTGGAAAAAATATTGCATTCATATCAGAAATTCGGCACTTCTTATAGATTAAGGATAATGTTGAACTAAATTTCTCTCTTATATATTATATTGTATACACACATATATATATATATTTTCCTTCTAACTAAAGTTGTTAAGAGTTAAGACTCAAAGTTGCGAATACTCAAGAAAGTGAATATTCCTCTTTTGGGAACTATTTTGAAGCATTAAATTTTGGCAGTTTTTCTTTTAACAAAAATATAATTCCCTCAATCAGATTAAATAACTTATAAGTGGTAAAAGTGAAGCAAAGGTCATCTCATGTTCAATATATTTTACAAAAGTGATGGTCATTTCGGGACTCGGATACAAATATATTTATGAATTATTAGACTCGATGAACTCAATGGTAATAAAATAGTGACAATACCAATGGTTATAATAATAGTCATAATAAAAATTTTCTTCATGCTGTGAATAGTGATAAAAGTAGTTTATTTAGTAAAGTATGATATGAAAGATAGACATGTGCTCTCTCTCTCTCTCTCTCTCTCTCTCTCTCTCTCTCTCTCTCTCTCTCTCTCTCTCTCTCTCTCTCTCTGAACTGTCTCAATACTTTATAACTAGTATTTGGTAGTGTTCAGCATCGCTCAAATACAATCATACATAAATAAACGGTCTCAAGTACTACGTGCATACAGTGGCACAAACTAAAGCTTTTCTTTCTTAACTCAATTAACTAAAGCTCATCCATACACAGTTCCGTTGGTAACACCTTTTTTATCACGATTCCAAACGGTTTAAGTGATTTCAATTAAAACTAATTGAGACCTGAATTAAACCCAAATAGAATTAAATAAATATTTAATGAAACTGAGATTATTTAAAGCTTGAGATATTATTTATTTTTTCAATCAAAAATGAGTATACTATAAACAGTGTTTTGTTGTAGGTCTAAATGCTTATATCAATTGACTCACTCCTACAGAGCTATGTGAAGGAAATTATATATTTAGCGTTAGGATAAGAGTACTTTATAAGAGTTAAGGTGTAGAAGAAATGATCAAAATAAATGCTATTTAGGTTAGAAATACATTAGATTGCGGGCAAACTTTACTTAATTCAAAAGTCGCCCAAAACGTCAATAATGTTACCAAAGAGTGAAATATTAAAATGACAAACATATTTACAAAATAATGACAAAATGTTCTGTTTTGATTATGTGAATGGAGAATGGCACAAACAAGAATGTGCCAAAATTCTCACAACCTATCTATCTTTCATTACAAATATTCTGTTCCCTCTATTATAGAGTTCTCATTCAAATGCTTTTTTGCCAAAAAATCGTTAGACATAATTTTACAATCAATAATTCATGCATTAATAAATTTATTATAATTGTGTACATTATAATATTGCCGCTAAAATGTTAATATATTAAAAATAACTATATTTATAGTAATTTTACGCATCAATTTAACAAATTTATTTGGGAATTAATTTTGAGTTAAAATAACTGGACATAACTGTACCACAAATATACTAACAGACAATTCTATTCTTGTCACGTTTTTACATAAAAGGATTTATATTATTTCACTTCAGCTCTAACCCAAAGAGCAAGACATGCAGTGAAAGTGAGTGAGAGCTGAATGTGTGAAGAGATGGAGATGAAGAAAGAGTGAGATATAAAATAGAACAAAAAAGCATTGTAAATGATGATAATGATCATGATTCACAATAATGAATAATGTATTGTACGAGTTATCCCATTCACTATCATTAAGATATTAATTATGAAAACAATAGAGAAAAGATAGAAAAGTGATTAAAATTATTTTAGAAAAATATTTACTTCAATCCTAATTTAAAAAATATTCAAAATGAACCCACAATTCATTTATCAAATGTCAGAGTTTTTTTTATATATATTCTTCAATATTTTGCATTAATATAATATTAAGTGCAAAGTATATAGTATTTGAGTGGCATTTCTATGTAATTCACATTATTTTTGAAGACTATGAATAAAGAGACTGCGGGGCGATTGTCGATGTATTTGTTTAACTTTCCAGTAAAATATGAATAAAGACTAAAAAATATATGTATCATTCATTCATATATCATTTGAATAACGCTTCCAAAAATTATTTTAGAAGAATAATAATAGTTGTAAAAGAAGAAGAGAAATAAATGAAGAAATGCTCGCAAGAAGATAAACGATTAGCAAATAAATTGTATATATGGATGTGTAATGGAATATACATTAAATGCAGCATAAATTACATATAAATGTATAAAATATATACATGTGTGAGTGTGTGTACAGTACGTGTGTATGTCTGTCTGCCTGTATGTGAGTACCAGAGAGAGAATCCGAAACAAAAATAGCAAAAAATAAAATATTTGCAATAAATTGTCTTAAGCTTACCTTTGGGTGTGCCCTTTTAGGAAATGCGATTTTGGGATCGATCTTATCATACAATCATGTTTTCAGGCAAAAGTATAGGGAATAAAAATACAATAATTATAGAATATATTCATCAGTTATACTAATATTATAAAAATAAAACTACTTAAATAATTCTCCATATATTTAAAGAGAATAAGAGCTGGAATTATGATTTATAAATAATTGATTTTATTATAATTAATTGGGAGTAATCCAACTTTGTATACGATTGTAAAACTAATCTCTGTTAACTATTTTCAACATATTATGGTAATAATGCATCACTTTAGACATTCTGTTTGCTTAAAATATAAAATGAATGGAATTATATTACATCCTCTGGTTCTGTATGAATGAGAATATATCAGAAGTTGAATGCATTTATAATATGCAAACATTTGTACATAAAGATTCAAATGGTTTTCCATTTCAACTTTGAATTCTAAGTTGAAGTATTCACTGCTTCAACTATTTTAAAATTAGATTAAAACTTTTATAATATTATTAAAATTTTTAAATAATATTATTCTCAATTCATATACAGAGTACATCTCATTGTGTATTCTTAATGCTCTACTTAACACAAGTGAGTATTTTCTTGAATATAAATCTGAAAATTTCCCTCAAATAATTTATAGATAGGTGAAAGACTTTCAAAAGTTCATTGGAAACTCATATAGATTCCCGCTCTTACTAAGTTCTAAGCTCTAAGTTATTGTTGATAACTATTTATTGATATGAATTTGCATTATATTTTTTGTTACATGTAATTCACGTTTAAATGATTGAGTCATAAATATCTTTGATTTTTGGGCTTGAAAGATAAAACTAACTATTAATCTAATATTTATTGTTTATTAATCTGGTAAGAGTAAAGATTAGATCTAATGAGGTTCAGGCTTTAAACTAAATGCTCAAAAATAAAATATTTGAAAAGAGATATTATTCTTCAATATAAGAAATCTTCACTTTTGATCGATTTTCCATAAAGTTTCCTCACAAGAAATACTAGTATTAATGATAAGTCTCGTTAAATGATTTTTAAAATTTATGTTTTTCACATTTTTATCTTTATGACAAAAATTGATATAATTGGATTTGTTATGAAGCGAGAAAATGACAAATACAAAAAGTCTATAGATTAGAGTTATTGACTTTCGCATTCTAGCTTTAACTATCAGCTTTTCACTCATTTATTAAATTTCATAAAAGTAACATTTTAGTTTGTTAATTAAATAACTTGACTATGAATTAAGAGGTTTAAAGGTTTAAATCCATATTTGACTCTTTGTAACTGATAGTAATTATTTATAGTGTATTCTAGTGTTGGAAAGAGCGGAAACCTCTATAAAAACTTCATACGCTATTTACTTGTATTGTTTGAATTGCTTTCATAAAAGAGGGTCTGTTTCATAATTTCAATAATTTTTTCACCTTCTATACAACTGAATTATTGATTGATTTGTTAAAGTTTAAAATGAAATATTAACTTAGCATAAGTTGAATAATATTCATATTTGAGAATTTTCTATGCTTTTGTCTTTTCTGTATTGAGTAAAACACTAAACTTTACATTCATTCATAATTAATGAAATAAAAACATAAGAAGTGATTCTATACTTGAAAGCTAAACATAAGAATCAAATCGTGAAAATTATTGGATCAATTATTAGACTTTTATAAATTAATTTGAACTGAGAAAACATAATCTTATATATTAATGAGCTTTTATTATACGAATAGACCATTCGATCTGGTATTGAAATTTAATAAAAATAAAATAAATAATGAAACTCACTTTTTTGCCATCTAACTCATGAGGTCCATTAGTTAATACTTTGTCTACACTGGAAGGATCGGCAAATGTTACAAAACCAAATCCCCTGTTTGAGAAAAGAAAAATTAGTTTGTTATTGATATTGGTATTCAAATTATTCTTCAAATTTTTATTCAAGCTATGAATTCATTTCAAGTTGAAAAGTAAAATACAATAATAATAATTAAGTCAAAAAGTAATAAAATATAATAACTTTATGAAAGTAAAACCACTGAACTTAATGATCAAAGCTTTTAAACTTATTGCAAAGTTCTTAGAATTTTTGAAGAGTTTCTTTATTATCGCAATTTTTCTAAAATTGTCAATATTTGAAGATCTCTATCTTGAATATAAATTAATTTCAAATAAATTTTATGAGAACTCTGTAAGTGAATGAAATACAAAGTAGAAAACTTATAAGAAATAAAACAAACTTCCTTAAGCTCTGATAAGATAGTGTATAGAAAAAATGATTATTATTACACAGTTTTAATATCGATTTAAAACTTAATTTATTGGAGACATTAACTTCAATATAAGTTTAATAAAATATATTTTTTTAAATGAAATTATACACAAAATTTGAAATTCCGTACTTTTTTCAAATGAACAATATCTTTTTATTATCATAAATTGAGTCGGAATATGAAAATAATTCAAGTTGTAATTTATTAATCTAATATTCAATGACACTTATTCTTGAATTTTTTAATTTTGCAAAACTTTGCTTTTCTTATATGGATTTAATCTTTCGTATAATGCATAGAATCATTTTAAGTGTGAAAGTTATTTGAAAATTTGAAATCATTGCTCAAATATTTGTTAAAAATCTGCTAAAAATGTAAGAATGATAATAATGTAAATTAATCAAATTTTTTAAAAGACATTTCATACTTCGTACTTTAATATTGAATTAATTGTAAATTTAATGTTTGACTACACTTATTATCATCAATTATTAAATATTTGAATGTTTGAAGAACTCATATATTATTTTTAAGTAATTGAAATGAACAAAAATTAGATTTTACTTAATAAGTTAAGCTTTAAGTTAATAAATAATTTAAAAATTAGCCATAAATTAAAATTCATCAGTTCTTTAGACAAATCAATTTGATAAAAGCACAAAAATTAATCCAGTAATGAATTTTCACAACAATTTTCAAAAAGAATAAGCTTTTAATTCTAATTAATTAAATTCAAGAAGAGTTTTGATATGAAATGATGAACGACATTATTATGAGAAAGTATAGAGAATGAGAGACAGAGACCAAAAAGAGAATTATTTATGCGAAATAATAGAGTAATATTAAACGAGAACATAATTGAATGCAGGCATAAAGCAATTGAATAAGGGATCTAACATTGACTTTGATGAACGACATATTCATTCAATGTATTTTTATATTCAAATCATTCAAATCAACGCCAGTGTTCACTTCAAATAATTACCTGATAGAGTAAAAACACATTTCACCATTCTTTTTATATTTATTATTCTAAATAAAATTGCTTACAGCCATTCGGACTGTATTGTTATCATATCTTTTCTCACTCTTTTCTCCTATCTATTTCTTTTTTATGCTAAAGCATTATTTTACTTTTCAGTGACATATAAGCGATGCATATTTTCATTTATTAAATTTTCTCGTTTAGAGACCACAAGTATTCACATTTCCTCGAATGTAATGAATAATGCAGTGAAACATAACAGCATATTGTAGCTAAACTACAAGGAATTATTTTTAGCAAAATATAATTACTGGTTTATCATTAGGAGTAAGTTTTAGTCACTAAATTTGAGTTAACGTTGAAGAGAGACTAGAGAGAAGACACACCAATTATGGCATTGCATAACTACTATATTATAAGGAAAAAGGAGGAATAAATACTATTATAAAATGTAATTTCAATCTATTTTGAACATTTTCTTTAAAAAATCTATTGATGGTTTTACAATCAAGATATGAGTTTTAGTTTTAAATTTTTTTTATAAGATAGCGTTTTATCTCTTTTCCTTTCATGAAATAATAAATTGTTTTGAAGATAATAAATTATGGATTATAAACATCATTCAATCTCTATTTTGTTGTATAAATCCTCGAATTTCTCTTAAAACAATAGAAATAGACTGCATAATGAACAATACAAAAAAACATAACACTTTAGTAGTTGAACAAAAAACTTTGGTAGAAATGTTTGATGATAAATGTAATAAATATAATAAAAAGGTTTCTCTAATACATCTCTCTCAGACTTATTTGTCTGTCATCCTTCATTCTCTTTCATTTTCCCCCTCATTGTCGCACATTTGGTTCATTCACTTTTATCTTGCAAACTGCAAACTGTTTATACATATGCACACTTGAGATTATTTGTGTTCGATCCAAATTTAATAATAAAACTCTCGCTCTTACTCACTATTTGAATTATATTTATGCAATTCTCGTATCCTCAACAGTACATGAAAAAGCATAGTATTCTTTACTCGAATTTCCTATTCCTATACTCATTGTGAATAAGTTACTGACATCAATAAAACCTACTGTTGAAAAATGGAATCAATAACTTTTTTTGATAGAATTAAATATATAATCAAAATAAAAAATTGGATTCAAAAATATTTAAATTCAATCGAATTAATGTCGTATAAATATAACACAAAGTATATCTCATTTAATTTCAATTCAATCATTTTCGTTGATTTTTTAAAACAAGTGTCAAAACATTATTTTAAAAAAGTTGTTTTGAAAGTTGACTGTACTTCGAAATAATTTTGACAAAGTGTTGATAAGCATATGAAAAAAGTGAATAAATATATCTTCTAAATAAATAGATCATTTGGGGACTGAGGGGACTATTATTAATAATAACTAAACAGTAAATATTAAATTTTGAAATAGGAGTTTAGTAGGAAAAAAATATATGATGTGATGGCAGGAAAATAAGAGTTAAGAGGAATAGAAACGATTCATCTGCTAATACTTCGCATTTATCTTTGAATTGTGATGCGCTTCCATACTATCATTCACGTAACATGAATAATGGCAAACGCATAACAAACATTGCTTTCTGCCTAAGTCAACATTAGTTTGCATTTGTTCCTATTCAAAGATATAAGAGTTGGACCTATTTTGCGAAAAAAATAAGAGAAATAGGAGAGAGAAAACTTTGGGGGATAAATGCAATCCTAAGTAAAGATTCACAATTGCAACCAAATCGAAGTTAAAGGAAGACAGTAGAATAGAGTATACTCTGTGTTATCTATATTGCGGGCCAAGTAAACCAAACCGAGCAATGAGAGAAGCGGCTAAACAAAAATAGTTGACTCAGCAATCCTTCCACCAAAAGAAGAAATAAAAAAACCAAATGCTTGCATCGGATAAAATGTTTCCTCAATTCCCTATTAGTTTTTCATCATTTGACGTTTGGTTAAGTTATTTGCACGAAAAAAGACAAAATAGAAAAAGGCCAACATTCTAGTTAACTATATTCTATCGATAGATTGATTTTTACAAAGTTTGATCATAACATCTGCTAAAAAATCTCTTCTGGATATCCACTATTATTTTTTCATTTTATTTAAACAATTATATAGATGTATTTTATTTAAAATGTTTAAAAATTAGAAAGTATTTATTTTTGTTTGAATAAAATAATAGTTATTTATGATATGAAATATGATAATAATAATAATTGGTTGAAGAAATACAAAATTAAAAGTATTTTAAACTAATGAATTGTTTCTATTATCGAAAGTCGTTCGTAATATTCACAGATTTATTTATATGTAAAGTTTATATACAATATAAGTAGAACTGGTTTAGTTTATAAGTTATATTTTTCCTGTTTCATGTGATCAAATACATCAAAGCCTAATGCTTGAGATATATGTGAAATGTGTAATATGATAGTAAGCGTGTCGATAGGGCAAGAAAGAGGATGCACAACAAAAATTTGAACAAGGAATTCGATTTCTTTTCATAGAGTTATAGAGTTGGTGCCAACACAAAAATAGGTACTTATTTGAATCCCAAAAGTCCCTTAAGTAAGTCCACTCTCTTAAGGCATCTCCAAGTGATCGCATTTCATCAAATCAGAGTCACAACTGGATGCTATCAAATGGCATATCATCGTTCAAACCTTATACACAAAGATACCAACAGTCAAACCCCATTTTATTGGTTATCGATCTTTAAAATGGGTTAATTTAACATAAAATATATGAATAATTCATATCACACGATACCAAATAGATTATATAAACTGACAACAAATATGAAATTTTGATGAGTTTGATAGCTTTTGAGTTTATGTGAGTTTATGCCACTTTATAAGAGTTTACCCATTTTTCATATTGAATAACAGTAAATAGACGGCAAAAATTAAATAAACTTTTGACCATATTTTTCCTTTATATTTATACCAAATATGCCTTGAATTAGCATTCAGTTTGAAAAATAGAGAATTAACTTATACAAGTCATATTAATATTATGAAGAAATTATGTTGACTTATGGAATAAAGTGAATATGTTATCAAATTGGTTGAAAAGTACAATAGTTGTACAATTGAGGGTTAGAGTACTAACTGGTAAGAAAGCACCACTATTGGCAACAGTACATTACTTCACATTATTTTTGTGCCTCAGATCTAGAATTCAGTGCAATTCCCTTCTCATTCATTCCTAAATGCAATGCAATGTGAGACTGACGACCAAAACTGACGGTAACGAAAAGACAGAAATCAATGCCTCCGTTGCCAATTGTATATTGCGAGGCTTTTTGGGAGAGGTTTTCTCTCTCTCTCTCTCGCACTCACTCAGAGTTTCTCTACTTTCAGAATAATGTGAAGACTATTACTCGTACTCACATAGCATACCTCATACTCAAGCTATTGCAAAAAATATGAAAATAGAGAATTCTTTATTTTAATATTCAAGCAAATAAATAAATAATTTGAGTGAATGACTTGATCTACAATAACAAACATTTATTTTGAAAAATAGAATATGATTTACAAAATTAATTATGAATGTAATGCAATTTAAGACTCAAATACACTAAAATATCATTGAAGTTAGAAAAACAGCTCAAATCAATTTATCTATTTTTCTTCATCTCTCTTGAGACTAAATATATAATAAATAGATATCGAAAATCTGGCAAAAAAATTCTCTGTAAATAATTTATTTAAAATTTAAATTTTATTACAATTTTTAATAAAATATTTCAAAGCATTTTTCATTCAAATTCACTAACATCTCAAAACTTATTTAAAAGAAGGGGAGAAAAACTCATCTAAAGTGAATTGAATTGTCGAGACATTAAAGCAAAGAATCTGATTATTTATGTCTCTTCTCTGAGTTTATTCACAACTTATGATGAAATTGCAAACGAAAAATTCAAATAATGAAAATAACTCTCATTTAATTCTTTAATGTGACATAAATTGAAACTCAACCAAAAATTGTAAACAAAATTGAATATAAAGATTGATTCGTTCAAATTTTATTAATTAAAAAGCTTAATAAAATCGCGACTTATTATGGTTATTATTTTTGAGTTTGTGATTCCACTGATTTCTCGTATAAAGAATGGATGAAAGCTTGAAAAGGGAAAGAATGAGTGTTTATGTGAGAGGGAAGTAAAGAGAGACAAAGAGGAGCACATTTAAAGACATAGTAGTTCAGGCACTAAGAAAATTCGATCGGTTTTTTGGGCGATGATCGTCATCACCACAATGGAGAAAATATTTTTTAACAGAATACTAACATAATATCGAATTACAATAGACTGAATCAACTCAACGCACTCTAAAAACATGATTAAAATATTTCATCATTTATTAAATATATAAATAATTAATTTTTGAAACCCTTCATTATACTAATGAAATAAATATGAAAATTCATTTTGAGCACAAATTAGCCTTAAATTGTGTGTTGAAAGTAGTTTTAAAATAGCAAAAGATAGAGAATTGTTTTCGATATTAGGAAAAGATATTACGCAATATATAATGCAGGAAAGACTTGCATTATATATGGTATAACTTATATACAGAAAGCTATTATTTTGCATTTTTTTTATTGCTAACACTGATAAAGAATAATACAATAATGCAAATGCAAATTGGAAACAAGTAATGCTTTATTACAGCATCGAAGCGTAATAATGCTTTAATTTCATTGCTTATACAGTTAAAACTCATTATATATCATAGCGTTCAAACTCATTATATCTGTAACTCAAAAGTTCAATAAAACTTTTGATAATTGGATTCAGAATAATTATTTTCTATTCATTGTCTTTATATTTTAATGCATTTGTTACCAAAATTATATATTTAGAGTACAATCAATACTTTCAATAACAAGATTTGATATAAGTTTAGAATAAAATTTAGTTGAATTGTTGAACAATAAGTGCACAACACATCACACGTCAATTGTCATTGAAGTGTAACCTATGGATGCCTATCCCCAAGTGATTCAATTGGTATGTGAATGTTCCAAATATGAAAAATGCCAAATCCTCCTCTCACACAAATACGATGAGAGTCCAAAACTCATATAATACATGCTTCACTTTTTTCTTTTGTTCTTTTTCAACATATAAACTTCTATTATAACAAATTTTTATACTAAAATGTGATTTAAAATCGGTAAATATTTCCAAATAATTGTATTGATATTTTCAGATTTGGAATTGTCAAAACTTTAATAAATGTAAGAATTTAATAAAATCAGTCAAAATTGAATGTTAATCTTTTGAATTTCCCCAACTCTCATATTTGTGCGTTAGGAAAACTTCGATTACACACTTGTGAAGATATAATGCTATAATATTTTCATTAGTTTTTTTGCAATTTTTATTAAGATACTACAGTTTATTAATACTTAGGAATCAAAGACTGATTGTGTGATAAAATTTTATCTTTAAATAATTATTTATTATCAATAATGTGTCAATACTAACGAAAGTATGATGTCGTATATATAAAGACACATTTGAAGCGATTGTTAGAAATATTCATATATAACCATAAAGAAAGCAAAAAAAGGCGAAAAGCAATGTATTGAGAAAGTAAACGTCAATTGCAAGGCCATCATCATTGCATTTGACTGTTAGACTGGCAGCACTACATTCAATATTTCAGGGCCAAAGCTATAGCAATGGCAATAGTTATGACAAAAAAGAGATGAACGAGAAATGCAATACTAGAATAGAGGAATAGTCGAATTGAGAAGTTGTGGAACAATCTAATAGTAGAGATGCTCTGAACGATGCCAGAAAAGACGAAACGGAACCCAATGCCAATGGCATCGCATTAAAAACACAACTTCAATGCTTTACTTCATAATTATATAAACTATTCTGTAAAAGTAGTACAAATTTCAAAGAATCAAAAGTAACAAAATAAACTTCGATTTTTCAAAATCAGTGAAACAAATCGAAAAATTATATAAAAAAAACTTTAATCTTCAACAAGAAGTGAGAGATAAAAATAAAAACTGAAAAATGAAAAATGAAATATTGGCACATAATATGAAATGGTAGTCGCAATAGTTCTAATAATAATAATAATAGTGGATTCACTTACCGAGATCTTCGGGTTGTGGGATCTTTCATAACCATCACTTCGGTAATGTCACCAAATTTGCTAAAGTACTCCCTAAGGCCTTCTGCAATACAATAATGTGGTGTATGAGAGCCAGAGTTACAATTGAGGCAAATAGCAAGTCAGCTATAGCTATGTATTTCTAACTTAAATAAGTGGCCGCATTTGCTTTGTGCTATTTCTAATTGGGATTCACTTCTTATGCAGAATACCCTCACATATACACAAATAATCAAATCTCATGTTGAATAATACAATTTATTACTCTAATCATTATTACTACAGATAATGAGGAATTTTATTGAAAATATATAAGTAAGCTTAAAATTTTATTCTATATAAAGTTCATATTTTCTTTTCATGCCCACCGCTATAATGCTGTCCATTGATTAACATAATTTGTTAGAATTGACTTACAATGAGATTGTAAATCATGCAAATCAAGGAATGGTTAGCATAAAAGTGCATCAACTAATGGATGAAGAATTTGTTTGGATTCTTTCTTTACCTTATCAATGATAGCAAATTAATTGGATTTGGTTAATAATATTTCAAACATTGTTTAGATTTGAAAATTAATAATTCATGCAATCCATAGAATGTTAGTGAAAACAATTAAATAGTTTCCGTATAAATATAACATTATTTTATTTTATTATTATTAACTGCAGATTTTCATAGTATATGTGACGATATATTAATATTTTTGAAAGTTGACTCTTTCACGAATTATTTATATAATGTCAGTTAAATTATAGAAATGACTGTAAATGTCATTGTATTGTCATAAAGTCCATTAAAAATGAACGCGAATAGTCTCTAACATTTTTATGTATGGATCAGTATTGTTGTCAGTTTTCTCTATCTTCATATAAACACAGAAAAACTAGAGAAGGCATAAACCCCTCCCTCCCCCCACTTATGGCATTCCCCGCAGATCCCCGAATGATGCCCAGTTTGATGTTGGCATAAATAGAAGAATTTTTGAGGGCCGCTAATGTTAATAACTTATAATATCATTATTATATATTCGACCGGCTTTTGTATTCAGAGGATAGCCTTGACTTCAATTGTATAAGAGAGTGATAGAGAGAATAGTGGGAGAGAGAGAATCAGAGAGAGTCAACTTAGGGCTAAAAAAAGTGAAGGGAAATCACTATTTTATTTGAGGGGATAAATAAAACCCGAAATATTTGTATTCGCTTTTTGTAATGACGATCGAAAATAAAATAAAAATAAATATTAAACATTAAATTAAATGTGACAAAACACTTACCGGGGGCTGTTTGCCAACTGAGTCCGCCGATAAACATTTTCCTATAACAAAAAAAGAATAAAGATTGAAAAAAAGCTATTATTTTGAAAAGAAAAACTGAATAAGTAAAGCAAATAAAAAAATTTATTTAAAAACACCGAAATGATAAAAGTCTACTAATAAGTTAAATCGGGAACAAATACAGAGATAAGAGATAGAGTGAAGTGAGAAAGAAAAAAGTATTTACAAAATCTCGTTTAGTTTCATGAGATAGAGAAAAAAACTAGCGATTAAAAATTATAATTAAATATTTAAATAAAAAATGAATGATAAAAATAGATAAAAAAAATGATATAATAAATGAATAATCATACAAGTCTTGGTCATAACTGGGGTCGTGCGGCACTCCATCACTAGAATTGGCAGAATTATTGCTAACAGTTTGTGACTGATCTGTTTCCATTTGAAGGATCTGACGGATCAACTCAATTGATTCTATTTTCAGATTAATTACTTATTAGCAAAGTTCTAATTAATTATAAGTTCAAACGAATAGTTTTTTGAAGACCACAATTAATTCACACTTAAATAATCAACTTTTTGTGTTTATCTTGAAGTTTAGTTAACAGTTCTGAAGCCCACTATCTTTTCTTCTTATCTTCTTAATGATAACTTGAACTGCGCTTAAATTCTTTTGGAGTACATTTGCTGTTAAGTTAATAAGTTTTTAAATAAGTAATTATGTAGTTTATGTAGCACTGAATAAATAGTAAAAAGTAATAAATTATTAGTTATACTAATTTTTTAAACGTTTGAATTGACTTTTTGAAAGTATAACAATAGAGACCAAATAATTGAATGAATTTGTGAGGAATAACTAATATTAATAAAAAGTATTACACACTAATAGGAAAAATAGTTGTGCATTAGTTGTTGATGTGATATTTGAATAATTGAGGAAATGTAGTGAAACACCGTATACACCGCTTACACGTGAGTTTCCCAACGATGAGATGCGTTGACTATGTCGGGGCTGATGTTTGGTAACTCTCGTCACTACAACTGTAACTAACTCTATGTCCTCTCTAAAGAGCGAAAACACTAAAAGGTTTCCCGACGACTACAAAGCATTGGTTGTGCAGTTGCACCGCTACGGAAGGATGGGCTACACCAGGGCTCGATCCGATCAACGCAATACAACTATCGCAAAGAACAAACTCACTATCAACATCGAGCCGGTGTTCCCATGACATTACGCTTACAAGCTTTACAATGATTGGATGGCCTCTAAGCGCAAGCCAACAAACTATTACTTGTTTTACATCTATTAAATACACTGGTCTGACATCCAGTGGAATAGCTCTTAATTTATAGATTACAAGAAGAGCTATTTTGCCCAACAAATAATGCTTTGCTTTCAAATGACTAGTTATTCCTCTTAACACTATTATCAATATTTATATTGAAAAAACTGATATCAATATAGGAAGAAGAGTTCAAATCATTCAATAAAAATATCGTCTTTATCAGAGTTTTAAAATTCTCACTAATTTTGATGTTTGATTCAAATTATGATTTTTTGAAAATTAGATAATTTAATATCAAAAACATTTTAACTTTAATTTTCGGATACAATTGGACCGATAAGAAGAAGGGCCGATAAGCACTTATAATGTTTTTTGAGATTTTCGTTTGAATGTGTTCTCTTG
>JAQFXV010000423.1:0-23014 GCA_034694065.1 Camisia spinifer
AAATCTAATGCTTCAAAATTTCTTATCATAATTTTATCTTGAGTTCAACCTATGAATGATGGAGTTTTCATGCATTTCATTTAACACAGTATTAAAAGCAATAGAAATTATTAATTTTAAGGTGTACATTTCGCTGGAACTGATAGATATAGACTAAACACTTTCTTACTTTACACCATAAAAATAATTTTTAAAAGGTACACAAAATATTGAATATTTCAAATAGAATGTAAATGATTTAAGCTATATATTATATGATTACTATATAAGAGAATAATTGAAACATATTAAAATCAATTTTGAATTATATCCGTCAAGTCTAGGCTGACCACCCGTCCAGGTTTTGACTGGACAGTAGTTTCACGAATGAAAACAAAAAAACTTAATTATCCAGTTTACAAATATTTTTAATAAACATATAACTAATTTTTACGAAAGCTCTCGTTATGCAAATTCCTTTCAGAAGTATCAAGAGATAAAAATATATTGTCTACTCTACGAACACATGTCAAAAACTAATGTTCAACTTTTGAGCGATTTTAAATCTAACAAAAAATACAATTAGAAATAATATTTAATATTTGTTCAAATGATGTTTGAATTTGCGAATCCTTCGTAGTATCTTAAATCATGTAACAATTGAATAAAATTTCAAAAAAGTATAAGTGTATTCCTTCTCATATTTTTTGTTTAGTCTTGAAGTGAGTCAAAAGTGGTCAGCTTAGTAAGTCGTTCAGCGAGTCATTGAAAATGATTCAATGCTGTTGTATGCGTGACTGAACAACAATCAATGAACTGTACTGTACAGTATATGAATGCCTCTTTTTAATGTTAATCAAATATACACCAAATTTGATTGGGGTCAACATTCAAATCTAGAGCAAGAAATTATTGTTACTAAGCGTTAAACAGAATGTTTCACTGTGTAAGAGCAAAGTGGTATCAATCTATAAATGCTTGTATAAGAGCAGAGTCAAGAATAATTGAAATTATAATTATAAAATTGAATAATGACAATGATTGAATAATTAGTAGCTATAAGGCCTGAAAAATTAGCATAACTCCACTTATCAGTAAAATAAAGGCATTCATTTTTCAAAGTTTTAAATTTATCAAAAATTAAAGCTGATATCTTGAGGAAAATATGAAATATTTAGACGTCGAGATAGTTTATCATTCAGTACTCGTTCGGAATTTTTAAGAATTTCAAAATTCGAAACTTTTAATCAAGAGTTGGAGAGATTGTAAACTGGGATTATATACTGCAGCGTAAAATTGACTAAAAATCTAATCAATTACTTGTACAGAACTATTTAGAATTTTATTCAAGTGAACTCATAACTCATTATAAAATAATGCAATTGTACTGAATAGTAAGATCTTATCTCTTATCAGCTCTATTCAGTTCAATTTCATGGTATTTTAACACGTATTGTAAACAAATAAGTTATATATTGTAATTGAAATTAAATAAATTACACAAAAATACACAGTAGGTATCAGTACTGGTATATAACTTTCATTTGAAGTCCAACTTTCAAATATTTGTAAAAATCACTGAGAATTAATTCAAATGAAATAGGATTTGAAAATATTTGAATCAGTTTGTAATTTGGAATTAACAAAATAATTTGCATTTAAATTTCGGTCCAGATTTCTTAGGTTAAAAATATCATAGAAGTTAGTTTTCGTTCAGATTAAAATTTAATAACGAAATATTTGAAATTAAATTTTTTTTTGAATAGTTTCAGTTTTCTATAATATGGTGAAGCATTTCTAAAATGTTAGTCAGTTTAAAAGATAAAGACTGGATTCCCTAATAAATGACTCTCAAAGCTTCAAAACTGTTCGATTCATATAAAAAAGCCTCTCGAAAGTGTGATCAGTAAATGAAAAAATTTAAAATAAACTCTTTGCAAAAACTTATTATTTGATTGTTTACAACTTCCAAATTTTGATTCCTCTGACTCAATGAGCTGATAAGTCAGACTTGGCGTCAGACTTGGAAATGTTTTAGAGCCATAGATATAGAGAATAGTCATTACATTTCTCAAATAAAACATTGATTTTTCAAATGATCTTATTTATCAAAGTTTCATTTTGAAAAGCGAGTTTTCAGAGACAGGCAATAATTTTGAAGTGCATTGTGAATTCTCAAAACCTTTCACAGAATAAACTAATTACTTATGATACGAAGTTTTTTAAGAACCAAATCAGAAGATAATTTATTTTGATTTATTTTATTCAAGTGAATGCGAAAAGAATACAAGAGTGGAATAATAAATTAAATAATAAATTAAATGGAAATAATAATTTCTACTGTTTTCAAACTTTCTAAAATGAAAACTACGATTAAAATACATTAACATTAATAAAATTCTATAATCAATTGATTTTTCACATATTCTTTTCATGTGTTTCTATATATCGAGCCATTAATTACATCAAAATTATTGAATTAATTATCAATATTAGAAGTTTGGAAACGAAAATAGAACTGAACTGAGAATTGAGACCAAAACTTGAATCCATTTTGAGAATGATTTCTAATGAATAATTTATGATTAGACGAACTTTTCTGATTTGCATACTTTTGTGGATCTATTTTATGATATATGGTTTAGAAAAAGAATCAGTGATTATAAATAATAGCAGAATCACGAGTCACGGACTCTTTTTCCTTAATTAAACAAATTCTAATTATGAAATTGCAAAAAAGTTCAATTATAATAAAATAGTTTAGACTTTAACACGAGAAAATGTTATTTTAATAAATTTGAGTGAAATAATTGGTTATGTTTTAGAAATAAATGTATATGTTTTTCAAATGAATTGAAAGTTCAATTAAGAATTCAAATGGAAAACTCGATTCAATGAAAATTATGTTTAATGCAAACATTGACAGCATTAATATAATTAATTGCGATGATATATAATTAACATGAGAAATAATTCAAGTTGAATAATATTTTGATGGAATAAAACCTGGATTTATTGCATCGATCGATAGGTTAAACAAAAAAGTGATGCATTTGAGAAATATATGATTAAAGCAAAGCACAAGACATTATGTTTACGATATTCTAAGCTTATAAATGAGTGATTATAAACATAAAACTACGAACCACTGCAGCGATCCATTTAGTTCTGCCTTTTTTTGGTGGACCCCTTTGAGTGTCATCTAATATAATATCAGAAGAATCTATACTACTATCTCCTGTACTAATATCAAGAGAAACCGAAGAATTAATAGCATTTGTATGATGTGCTCTTTCTTCAAGCTTTTGTCTCATTATGGATGCAAATCGGTTCTGAAAACCAGAAGATGAAGTCGAACAGATAGAATCTCTTTTTTCTAATGAAATTGGAGGCGATTTAACCGAAGTGGGATCCAGATTATTATATCTATTATTTGCATTCAGTTGATTGGTTACAATAGTATTATTATTAGAGGTTTGAGCAGTAGTTAAAGGCGATGTGCTTGAGGTTAAACTTTGCTGATCTGTTTCTTCAATAAAAGCACTTTTATTATCACCATTTGTACTGCAAAACGCCGAGTCGTCGTCTTCGCGCACTTTTGCACTTTTCTTTTCAATATTTTCTTGATATTCTCTGTTACCTAAAGATAAAGCAATGGAATCACTGGATTCCATACTTCCAAAGTCACTTTGTAAAATAGAACTCTGTCTACTGCTGGCACTAACACATGAAAAGAAAGCCGATTCTTCAGAAATACTTTTTTCTAACTGACCTTTTGTATTCACGCTGAGAGAGTCTTCACGGGAAACGCTTGCTCTCAAACTTCTCTTTACTTCTGCTGGATTTGGAAATAACAAGTTCTGATTCATTTGCAAGTGTTGCTGATTTTGAGGTCGTTTTTCGGTAGGGAACTGAACAGAAGGTGGCGAAAAATAATTGATTGTATCAACAGCTGTATTAACATTGGGTGAATCGTGTACTTGACTATGCAATTGTGGTAAAGACTCGTTTTGTCCTACAAATGATGGCATACTTTGTTGTTTTTGAACACAAGGCAACTGACGTTTACGTTCACTATTGTTTACTGAAGGAAAGTCTCCTTTAATGACTTGTGTCTCTTTTCCTCTATTGATGTCTACTTTTTGTTCAATTGGCATTATTTGATTTTGTTGTTGTGAATTGAGTTCAGGTAGTGATAGCTGATGATGACCTTTTGTTTTAGGTATTGTGCGATCTGTTTGTTGAACGCTTTGAGAGCGATGTGGCAGAGGTTGAGATGATTTCCAACTAAAGCCACTGAATATGCCTGTTATAGTAGTCTTACGTGTTTGATCACTACTTTGTATGTTTTCATTAATTTTCTCCTGTGAGTCTCTTTTGAATAGAGAGGGCATACTTGGAATACTTATCACATTTTGATATCCTTGATATACAGAACTGGCGAACGTTGAAAACAAACCTTTATTATCATCAAAAGAACTTCCGCGCCTGTGATTATTATAATGAGCTGATGTCTCTGTTCTTGGCATCGACTGAACAGGTGCTGAATCTGGAACTTGTCTCTCAGGTATCCTTTGTATTGATTCGTGATCAACAACGCTTTTGTCTTTATGATAGTCATTTTGAGCTTTGACTTTGTCTTTGGGAGAAGAAGGCAGAGATGGCAAAGACGGCAGAGACGGCAGCTTTCTTTTACCACTTGGTGTTCGCTGTATTAATATTAAACTACGCTCTGAATCATAATCCTGTATAGTCTCAGATACTTCTATATTGCCTGATATATGTTTCATTTCATTCTTATTTAGTTGCACATCAAGTGTTGGGTCACTTTTCAACGATTGATTCTCAATTTCATGTAAATCAGAATCAGTTTTTGGCATCACAGATGTCTTATTATTCAAATCAAATAACATTGAATGGTCTGACATTTCTTCAATACTAACTTTATTGTCAGTTAAAAGATTTTGATCAGATTTATTCAGAAAACTCTCATCGATTCCATTTGAATCTGTCATCAATTGATCTTCAATACCACTGACGAGTTTGATTGCATTCGAGATATCAATTTCTACGTCTTTCAGCGTTTTATTTGAGTTTTGTTTATCAAAAGAACTCAAATCATAAGTTTTACCATTAATGGTAGGTTTAGTGCCGAAACCATTAGAATGGAATTCAATATCAGTTCCAGACTTTGATAACCGATAGTCAATATCATTTTGAGCCTTAATCAATGAATTGATTCGGTTATCAGTAATTTTAGATTCAAATTTAGTATCTTTTGAGAGTTGATCTAACATTACATCACTAGTAGTGTTATTGAATTTATTGAATTGAATTTCATTTGAAAATAAATCATTTATAGGCTGTAAATCATCTTCAATATGATTAAGTTCTGTATTCGCTAATGTCATGCTTTCTAATGAAGGATTAGTTAGCGATGATTTCAGCTCTTTTTGCTTCATAAGTTGGTCGAGTACTCGAATACTGGAATAATCACTTGTGATATTGGATTCTTTGAAGGGAGTGGTTATGTCTGTCTTCTCGATATTGGTCTCATTTTCATGAATTAAAAGGACATCATAAGCATTAAGCTTTTCCCTTAACCATTCTTCTGTAGTATTCACTGGTTTCTGATCATTAGATGTACTCTTTGGTGATGTCATAACTGGAGACTTTGATGACACTTTCAGATTATGAGTTAATCTATCGAGTTCTTCAATATCATTGTCAGTAACACAGGCGGAGGCATTCCCTCTGTTATAGTCTAAGTAATCCGTAACGGAAAATATTTCACTCTTAACTGAGTCTTGAATTGATTCGGTTTCATCTATTTCAACATTATTGCCAATCGTAATATTAGTAACATTTTTGAGCACTTTATCAATAGACTCATTTGGATCATCAATTTCTTGCCATCTTCTTAGAGTCTGCCTTCTAGTCAGCCATCGAGAAGATGTATGCCTTTGAGACGGTGGTGGAGAAGGGGATCGAAAGTTACTTTCATCGAGTAATGCCTCTGAATAGTCGGGGCTATCACTCAGTCGAGGCGTATCATATGTTTCAAGTTTTTCTAAGAGTTCTGAATGTCTACGGAGTGAAAGCGAGTGATGCGAAAGCCATTCTTGAAATGTTTGTCTTGCGAATGACTCACTCGGATCTTCTGAAAGGCCTATTACTTCTTCAAGTCGGTCATCATCTGTATCCATATCAACATCAAGATCAACATTTGTATTGAAATAATCCAAATTTTCGTCGTCATTATTTATATTATGAACAGTTTCCACATGAGCACCATTTGTCTGCATCACTGAAAGCAGTTGTGCGATCACATTCTGCTGCTCGTAAAGCAATATCTCTAATCGTTCCAATTTTTCCCACATTCTTACATATTCTTGAGATAACAGATCAACAGCTTTCCAGGCATAGTGTAATTCAACTTCAAGTTCGCCGAGTCTTCCACCGATTCTGTCCATGAATACATCTACCGCTTGATCGAAATGGGAGTTAAACCCAAAATAATCGGGTGAATCCCGATCTGAACTTGAGGTTTGCATGCATTGAGAATCAATATAAGGAACGCTTTCCATTTCTTATGCTATTTGTTTCATTTCGATGACATTCAATCTTATAATAACATATTTGAACACTAATACAAGTAGTGGAAATTTCATTTATGAAACCATTTAGAGAAATTATTCCAGATCTCCATTAACTTTTAGCAGAAATAATATTGCATTTGAAACATAGAATAAAAGCGTTCCAGAATTGACTATTGATTTCTTCTTTTCTGTGTTTCTCTTTCCTTTTGTCTGTTAGGTTTCAAAGATAGTACAAAGTTGGCAAAGATGTACAGGTGGTGTGAGTCGGCATCATATATATATAGCGCTTCTTTTTTGTTATATTTCACAATTCATACGTGACATTCCCACAAAAATTGGTCAAAAACACAATTTTGACAGAAATATAATTTGCTAGTATTGCTCAACTTTTATTACTGCTAGTATTTCACCAAATAAAGATATCAAATTCAAAAAACAGTTACCGCAAACTCAGTCTTCACACTATCATTGTTTACATTTCAAAGACAATGAATTTTGACAAAGAAATTAGCATATAATCCAATGAAAGCAAAACAAGCTTGTTATTTCATTTTGTTGTTCAGTTTAATAATGATATGGCTAATAATCTCAAAGTTCACTTAATTCTTGATCGCATATAATAAATCCAAATCAACATAATCAACAGATTCTATAACTTTTTCTTTGAGGAATCAATTTTTTGAGTGATTTCACAAAATTTGAAAACATAATACAGTTAAGAGTATTGATAATATGACTCCAGATATATAGAAATATCTGTTCGGAATTTGTGAGGAAAAATTTCACTTATTTTTAAGACATAAAACAAAATCCTTTAGAGATTTGTTTTGTTAGTGACTTATGAATAAATCAAGAAAATAAAGAATTGCATATATTTGATAAACCAGGAGATCGTTGGGACGGATAGATTGCACATTGACAACTGAATGGCAACTAAATGGTAACTTAATGACAACTAAATAACTTATTCACTTTTCCTCTAATGAACAATCGATTGAAAAGTAAGAGTATTTGATATTGAAAACAGTGTTCAAAATAGTTGATCGAACCAATAATTTGAAGCATTGTAATGGTTGTTCTACTACTACTATACCATCATCACCATTGATAGATCAACATTTCTCTACAAGCTATAGGACATTATCTCTTTATAATAGTGTTTTCAAGCAATGATCTCAATGCTACCTACTTTACACGCAACTGCAATAGCCCTTCAGGAAACCGAATGAAGAAGGAAAGATCCATTTCTATCAACCATAGAGGGTAGTCTTCAAACTAATACTGTTTTAGCTTCTCTTCTACTAACTCGTGAATACGAGGACAGCGCGGTTTTTAGTGTTATATTAATGCAGTCATGAGGCAGAGACTGAGGCAACCGAGCCTTTGCCGAACAAAAATTGATCGAAATCACTTGGAAACGTGCAGAGCGCACCTTCAACTACAATCTAGTCCAATGTTTGTAGTCAAGCTTTTGATGCACTTCTACTTCAACAAAATTAAATGTACGCCACAACGCGTTGTTGCATCACTAATTCTAGCTTTTCATAATCACCATTTAGTTTCTAAGCTTCCTTTCAATTTCAATCATTAAATTATTTAACAATTGATTTTATTTAATGCAGTTTGTTTTATAAATATAAGCCTTAACAACAAATATCGAAATCGACCAAATATTATAGAGCATATAATATTAGAGCAATACAACCTTTGTTAAAATGCCCATAAAATTAGACATAAATTTTTCATTTATGCCACTGCTCTACAGAGAACATGCGATCTCTAAAATATTTGCTTATTTGATCAAAATGATAATAGGTTAAGAGTTTTTTATCATTATTTATTTATTACCAAATAGTAGACTACTTTCATCAAAGAAATATTGATCTGACAGTAAGTGAGCTGAGTCTATTTCAGAACTTCAAATACTATATTTATTTTTAGGTCCGCAAATGATTTCGTGTAAATTTATCAAACTTAATGCTAGCATTATAAAAAACCTTCATTTTTAAGGCTATTCATAAATTCGTGAGAGCACTGGTCTTGTAAGGAATATACTACAGAATCATAATATCATTCATTATAGTATTGTTAGTATTATGGCATCAGGTTTTTAGGGCTATTAATCATAAAAAGTCCAGAAGTTCGTCCCTGGAATTATAACAAGTCAAACAAAATTATTCTCTTTTATGACATGGAATTTAATGGGGAATAGAGTTGAATTTTAAAAAATGACTGAAACGAACGAATATCCATATAATATAATGCAATTGAATTGAATTGAGTACAGGCATGAAAAAGTAAATTTTTGAACTTGAATAGCTATTATAATATCAATACTCTATAAATCAGTATTATATCACTATTGTTAGGCCAAAACTTTACATGCTTTTTACAATTTTGATATCAATTATAATAATCGAAATTTTATCGAACATTCATTCATCAAAATCGTCATCTTTAATGATCAATTTTAAAATCTAGCTGTTTTCCAAAAATATATATATTCAAAACAAGAATAAGTTAGTGTGCGATATCGTTATAATCTCGAGAAAGTTAGAAAGTGCAGAGGCTATGAATATATAATTTGATATGAAAATAGAGAATTGACTTGAATTTATGACTTTTAAAAAGGTTCAAAGAAATAAACTAATAAATAACTGACTTTTTAAACATTCATTGAATCGATTGTATTGCCAATATTTTCTTTGAATAATGTTCTTCCGTAAATCGAATTATTCTTTCGGATTAAACCATTTGGATTCACAAAAATTGAATATTCATTTTATTAACATTTATAGTTTTCAATATATTCATGTCTATTCCATAAAAAAGTCATTAGAGTAATGATATAGTAATAAAATGGTCAGAGATTTAAAGAATACTGTTTATGATGATATATTGATAGAAAACTTGAATTTAGAGCAAATAAGTATTTCATTTTACGGTTCAATATAAATCAAAATTTATATTTTCCGTCTAAAAATTTATTGCAAAAAATATTGGACACTTATTTGCCAATCTTTCAATTTGAATAAATTTTTTATCCTTAAGTATAAATTTATTTACTCAATCCGTTTGATGGTTTTAGAAAATACTTAATTAATTTCGATTAATTTCTATAAAAATTCACTTAATATAACTAAAACAGTTTATGAGTCTATCAAATTTGCACCTAAAATGGTAATGACTTAATTAATGAAGACTTTCTTTTAATTTGAATGAAAATAAAACAAAAAATTGAATAAAATTAAGAGTTTAAGTATCAAAAGCATAAGAATAAGTCACTAAAGATTAATGAGGTTTTTTATATACACATTCAAGTATGGAACAAAAGATGCTAAACTTAAATTATATTATGTTAAGTATAGTTCCTTTGAATGCTTTAATTTTGATGAGTGTTGGAAGTTATAGTTTCTATAAATATTCTCACCAAAATTCTACAATTATTCTTTTCTATCATTATGGCTTAACGTCAACCTTACATACAGTAGAGGTTCAATTTTAACTATCAATTCGATTGATTTCGATCATAATTATTCACTATAATTCAATATTTTAATCATTAAGGCTCTACCGATGGAATGGAAATGGAATTCACATTTTTACACTTCAATTGGTTGTTGTTAAAAAATACTGAAAATTGACTCATTTTCTAAATTTATAGAATATTTTGTTTAATAAATTCTATCAAAAGGACTGAAATTTGCTGGACCATTAATAAATCTATAGAAAATGTGAGTTCAGTGTGAATTATGACAGTGAAAAGAAAATTCTCGGCTATAGAAACATTTGTAGAAAGTTTCCAACATTTGGTATTTGATAAACTATTGCGTCAGATAAAAGCCTCTCTAAAATTACAAGACCATAAGATCAGAAAACAGAATAATTTGATTCAAGCAATGAACTGACCTATATTTCTAGAATGTTATATGTTATAAATGCAGATATAATGCAATATTTTAAGGCAAACGATAGTTGGATAAGATATACTACAAAATAAATTAACTCATAATAGTTTTGTAAGTGTTATATTAACTAATTTTATTCATTAAAATACATTTTGAGTAATAGTTTCTTTATTTTGAGATCTCTAGAAATTTGACTTGAATTTGAATAAAAATTCTGTTAAGAATTTGTTTTTGAATATGTTCTTACACAGAATTTGATACATAATAAATTAAGCCTCCATTGTATTGCTGTTATCGTGATATGAATGGAGTTATGTCTCATATACATAAAACATCACAAATAATCACTTTTCAGAGTTATAGAAAAACTTATTCATAAACCTTAACTACTAGACGACTTGGACATTATCCGTTTTGATTGGGATCTTTGAAACTCAAGACATTTCATCACTTGAATTATAAATTAAAAAATTTATTTATTTTTGCAAAGCTAGACATTGTTCAAAAGCTACACACAATTTGCGATTAATAATTAATATGAAAGCTATTTTTAACATAAAAGCATTCAGTTCAGACTCAAAATGAGAAAAATAAATTGATATGAAAACCTTTTATCATTATTATGAACTGAATTATGCCCTGAGAAATGCTGAAGACTCTCGTGATTAAAACTCATTTCTTGGAATCTTTAAAATAAATTAATCAATCGCTTAGTCGAGAAAAAGTCAATTAATTATTTATTAGATCAGAAAATGATTACTTGAGAGTTAAACATAATTTAACAAAGTTGGTTTTTATGATGAATTGAATAAATTTTAATTTATTCCAAACAAAACGAGAAAAAAATACGAAAACTATTGGCTGTGAACAAATCGATCCAAAGCAGAATAATAAACATTTGGATGGAATAAAAACTATATCTTTGATGAACTAATACTTATTTTCTCATAAAGAAGTTTCGAAAAAGTGAACATTATTAACATAACTTTCTGTTTTGTGATTCTTAAGATTTGTTCGATTATGAAAATAATTTAAATAAAAAATTATACTAAAGAATTTTATAGTAATTCATTACTAATTTCGATATTTTCAAGTTTGTAAATTTTACTGATAAATAAATATTTTTAAAATGCAAAAATGCGAATGAATTTGCATATTATGGAGCAATAGCATTAAGAAATAAAGTGCAGGAAGAAATAGTAGTAAGATATAGTATTATAGTATTTATAGCAATGAGTTCTTAACCCTTATCATTACGAATGTTATCCAGAATGACAAATGCAAAACTTCAACACTAAAAGCATATAAAAGACATTTTTTCAAAAGGAAAGAATAAAATTTTAACATGATTTAAACACAAACCGGAAAAATTCTAACATATTCACAACTCAAATTTGTATAAATTGTGAGCTATGAAGTAATCAAATTCTGAGAAAAATTCTATTTGTTTATTCATATTTCTTCGTAAAATTAAATAAAACAATGCTCTGGGATAAAAAATTTTAAACTAAGGAATTTTATTTGATATTATTTTCTGATTTAATGCATTTGTCTTGACTTAAATTCGAAATTATTATAAACTACGCAATCAAGAATTAATTTGATCATAAAGTAACATTATCTTATAAAAGCGAATTTCTCTCAGATTGAGCTCATCATTATAAAAATGATTATTAGAGTCCGCAAAATAGTAGGAAATGAGAAATTTCATAGAACAAACTCTAAAAATTTATTAAAGTTACATAAAGTACGTATTAGCTTTATTGACCCCCGTTAGTTAGAAGATTATTTTGCAAATCAAAACAAAAATTTATTAATACTTAATTTTGAATATTACTTCACTTTTGATTCAAATTTTTAAATGAACACAACATATATATAGTTTTGTTTTAATGAAACTATAATTAATTTGAAAATATTTTGTTAAAAAGCACTTTGAAAGTGAGTGTTTAAGACATTAAAACACCGACATTTATTCAATCTGCGAAATACATGTTTTTAAAGTCAAAATCAAAAACATAATTTATGTTCAATTTCTGAGTCATTGTTCTAACGACTCATTCATCTCCTACTATTTTGCGGACTCTAATGATTATAGTTTAATAACGAAAATTACGCTTTGATTGAAAGAGATGAAAATTTTTGTTGTTTAATATAAACTGTACTCAATCATAATCATTATTCAATTCAATTCTTTTAAATTTAAGAAAGTTTAATCATATATCTATTTAGTAAAAATAAAGTAGAAAATATATAATAATAACCCGAAACCCTTTTATCATTACTTAACAATATAATTCCGATCTTTTTCGGAACCAAACATAAAACATTGGAAATCTTAGTAAAATATTGAGTTTTCAATGTGTTCTCAATTTTTATCCTCTAACTATGGAATAAAGAATTTCTCAAACTAATTTTCCAGGAGCTTCGGCTCCAGAAAATCTTAAAATTTGGGGTTATGGTCAAAACTTATCGGATTTAAACAATAACATTTTTGGATTTTGTGATAAAATAAATTCAGGGAATTTCAAAATTTTGTTTTTTAGTTTCATATTTATCCTAAATTAAAATAATATATTGTATAAATGCAAAGGAAAAAACGAAAATTCAACTTTGGACTATAAAAATAAGCGAATTATTTAACAAAAAAAATAATTGTTTTTTGATGATTCATTGAAAAGAAACCAAGCACTGCATTTTCGATTCCTTAAAATTCCAGAGAATCAAGACCCTCCCAACCCTCACCTTAAGAAAGTCTAATTTAAACTAGAAATATAAATCAGAAATTCTCAATTATTTATGATCAAACTTTAATCTCATAAACTAATTGAAATGGTTGCGTCAAATTTTTCTTCAAATCTTGTTTTAAAATCTTCTTTATTTTAGCATTAACTCAATAAATGTTATGTTTACTTTAATATTAATAACACAATTAAAATTTTGGATTAAAATTTCCTTTAACAATTTTTACTTATGTTTGAAGCTCGATATCGTGAATAAACTTTCAGAAACAGAATTAGAGTTTCGAATAATGATGTTCATAAGCTAGCTTTGAGCTGCACTGCGCTTAAGCTCAATTTTTAGCTATAGTGAGCTCACAGCTTGAGCTTCAAGCTCAGCACAGTATTTCAAATTAAAGACAATACTCGTTTAATATTTCGAACAATTGCTTAATATTTGAATTAAATTAAATAAACAGTTGATATTTAGTTGAATTGTTTACAGGGTTTAGAAATGATGTTTGTTTGGAAAATATTTATATTAAAATTATTATGAAAATAAAACATGTCTTAAAAAAATGATATAAATATTTGAATCATAAGCTCAGAATCAAGTTTCAGCGTTGAGCTTATGGTACAAGCGCAGCTCAAAAGGGTTCAGACACAAGCGCAACTCAGCTCAAGCAAGTCCTGAGCTTCTTGAGCTTGAAGCTCCAATTTTTTACTCAGTGCACATCACTAAAACAGAGTTTTATAAATAATTTATAAATTAAAATAATTCAATAATATTTGTAAACTTTTTTAATTATACTGATTATTAATGGTATATCAATATTGAACAGATGTATAGATGAATGACATGAATATAATTAATGAATAGTTTTTTAAATATATTAAAAAATGAAATTTATGGCACATTGCGTTTGAAAGACTAAATTCAATTAATTTACAGAATTCTTAAAACTAATAACGTTTTAAAGTGAAAATATTAAAATTTGTTCAATAATATGAACTCTTCTAACGATAAAATGTTGTAAAAACAACACAAAAATTATTTTATGTTTAATATAAACTTTTAAAAGTATTTATATATTTATAGAGTTGAAGCTCAACAAGAATTGAGATCAACTTTTATGGCAATACATTCTTGACTTTGTTCTCAATTTTTGAGTCGATCTTTAATTTTAATGAGCGATCTTTGAGACTAACTGTTATGTGAATTATTATCAAAATCCCTAAACAAAGTGCAGCACAAACTAAGTTAAACCAAACGAGAATCAGAGGATTCGCTTCAATATAATGTCCGACAATCGATGGTGAAAGTGCTGCTGTTAGACCTCCAGCAAAAACAAATATAGATCCGATTACATTTGTCACTCGAATCTGTTGTTCTGTTAAATATAAATACAATTAAGTGTTAATCATATTGTGTCTCATATAGTGTTTATCCCTAAAGTCACTATTTTGATAATTCTTACCGAGAAAGGCATAAATTGAAGCGTAGACTGAACTGAATCCAAAACCCAAGAGAATGTTTCCGACCCATAGCATCACTTCTGATGAATTTGCATAAAATGCCAGAACTATTGCTCCCAAAAACATGAGTAAATGGTTTGAATAGAGAATAGTTTGCGGACGCAATTTAATGGCTAAAAGTATTGATAATCCACGACCGACTGTAAAGGCGGCCGCAGTCGCAGATGATATGAGAGCTGCTTCTGATGGACTCAGGTTTAGATCAGAATTAACTGCAAAAGTTGGCAAAAATTGGAGATGCATTTGTTCCATACCAACAAAAAATGTCAAAAATAATGAGCCCATTGTTACCAACCATATGGTTATATACGGAGGAATATGTCTTCTTATGCTCTTTTTATTTGGCACTAAAATTAAAAGTTAAGGCTCTTATTAATAATTGTTGATTCGTTTTAAATTAAACTCATTAATTCTAAATATTTAAATACAGTAATTAAATAATTACATTGATTTATTAAAAGACCATTATTTTCCGGTTGTTTTTCATCGTTTTGATTGATTGCATATAATTTTGCTTTTTTCGGCGGTTCATATTTTTTATAAGCGTAAAGCATGAGAACAATGGCTGCGCCGGCAATGGTTATACCGCCAGCGAATGCGTATGGAATGTAAATGAGATAATCAATTGCATCGATTGGATCTTCTGTTATATAATCGGTTGAATTAAACAGTGAATTTGTTGTTGAATTTGCTGTCAATAAGTTTTTGGTTATATTAAGAGCCACTGAATTGGGGTTTATGTGATGACTGTTTTCACCATAAATAGGTTCTTGAGATAGGAATGGCTCACAAATTAGTGGAGCAACAAAACTGCCAAGACCATATGTAAAATGCAATGCTTGCATGTATGGACCACTCGCTTCTCCCCACCTTTCAAATATTTAAATATTGATTTATAAATTGTTTACTTAACTATAGTAATAAATATTTCTTACATCTCCAAAATCCACACATTTATGGCTGTATCAAAGCTACCGATTGAGAATCCGTTAATAGCGGCCATTGTGAACAATTGCATAAGTGATGTACAGTGAGGCATAAGAATCAATGTTATGCCCATCAATGTTAAAAAGAATATGAACGCCAACTGACGGTTAATGTAATTGAATAGAAAACCACCTGAAATATTAAAAATATTAAAGTTTTTTTTAAATCGCTGATTACTCTGTAGAGTAAATAGTGATAAGTGAAGAACTCAAACTCACTCAAACTTCCCAACGTATAACCGGCTGATCTGACCGTATATATCAAGCATATCTTCTCGATTGTGGTCTGGAAGAGTGCGGCCAATTCAATAAGTGTTGGACCCACAACATAAAAGTTAACTGCAATTCAAATTAGTTATTGATTAAATTACAATAATAATAATGAAAATTAAAATTATTTGAAAAAGTTCAAAAACATTCACAATAAAAACTTAGAAAATAATAATAACTCAAGTGTTAACTTTGATATAACTTGAGCTGAAAATGAAAAACTACTAAATAACTTGTTTTCTAATCAAATTCCAAGTCTCGTTTTCAAAGTTTTGTAACTTATGTGCCTATTGATTGCTGAATAATTCAGCTAAAAAGTTTTTAAAACTTTTCAAAAGTTTTCAAAAGTTTTCAAAACTTTTTAAAACTTTTCAAAACTTTTTAAAACTTTTTAAAACTTTAACACTTTTTAAAACCTAATGATGAAGAGATAATAATTTAGAAAATTTATTATATTAATAAACACATAACAAACCTCCGTAAACAAAATAGCAGAAGAATAGCGCAAAAGTTGTCAAATATTTGATAGTCATTGACATCTTCATTTTGAACAATTATCACAGTCTTCTATTAATCGAATGGTTGAAATATTTTTTCAAACTTTAATTTATAGTAAACTTTTTAAAAAATGAAAATCAACTAAGAGTCAACAATATACTGATTATTCAATACGTGAGTTTTCATTTAGTAAATAAAACAGACAAGTGTTGAATGGTATGAAATGTCAAAGGTATGAAAGACTGACTCCAAGCTGTCTCACAATGTTTTGAAAAGCTTTTTTTGAGTGAACTATTTTAAATCGATGGACAACAACACTTTATAATACTTATAAATTAGCTGAAAAACAACGGATGTGATAGCATTCAAGGGGGAAACCATAACAAGTTATTGAGCCAATCAAAGGCATTTAGTGTCGTAGAGAGGGATTCACAACTGTAGAACATCACAACATTGATAATACACGTGATGATTATGGCAGGCCTTATAGATTAAACAATGGTTACATTTTAATTTGAACACTGTTTTAGAGCTCAAACATTTTTAGTCTACATTTGATAGCATTCTCTTCTTGAATGAAGTTATGAACTCTGTTTGTTTGATATGCGAAACGCACAACTGCTAAGTATATAGTAATAGAAATATGTTTTTCCAAAGAATGGAAACAACTGAGACATCGCAGTCAAGTCTAAGCCAGTTATAGCTCGATTGGACCAGATTTGTTCCAAGAAGTTCACTAGAAATGCCATTCAAAATAGTAACCACTCTGAACTACCTTTAAAGCGGTTCAGTAACTGTAGCTCTGATTCAACTACAATTACTTACTTATTATTAGCTAAAAACATCATTTTCATAAACATATATACATATAAGAAAGAATTATATCTATTTATAAGACATATCAATATTTAGATAGATTTGCATTTTAGGGATTAATTTATTATAATCAAAATTAAAAATTAACGGAATTCTTATTATATAATCAAGTTATCGATTATTAGAAAGTAATTGTTTAGGATTAAGGCTATAAATATTAAGAAGTCCATTAAAGTTGGATTTACCCAAAATCTTGTTTACTTCAAATAATTGAGTATATTTGCAATGCATTGATTGTGAATTTATTGAGAATTAGCAACTATTGAAAAATATCTTGAGATTGTCTCGACTTATCGTATTTTAGCATTTAGTCTATATTAAAGCTGCATTACTTCCTATTGACAACTGATTATAGATAGTATCTATACTGTTAATACGTATGTCACTTATTGGTCAAACACCTATTTGGGAAATCCCTGATATGGTCAGAAATGGAAAGCGTTGAATAAATATTGGTTTTCCCACAGTCTAATCGATATTTTTATCCTAAGTTTCTATTTGTATTTATCGTTGGAAAGTTCATAAGACTATGAGAAAACTTAATCTTAACAATTAATGCTAAGGTAGAGAAACAATTTTTAGTTTGAGTTACTTTTCCACTTGAAAATATAGTGGAACTCAATGAAAAGCGTAAAAACACTTATATATAAATATATAGATATATGATAATCGAAATGAAAACACATGAATTTAGTCTAAGGTTAGGTAGAGGTTATACTAGTATTAGCGCGTTCTCTAATTATGCAACAAAATGAGTTTATCTATTAATAATACTAAATTACTAGAACATTATGAGTTAATAGAATAAATATTTCGTGAAATTCAAAACATTTTATATTTTGAGGAACTTTGAATTTGAGTTTCATTATATATAATAAATATTTCTAATCAAATAAATAAGTCATTTAAAGTTTTCTAATTCAGTATTAATTAATTATTAATAAGAATAAGATAATTTTTGGCGATTTCAATTTTAATAAACTTATAAACAGTATTTTGAATATAAGAGCTTATAATATATTATGCATTTTAAAGGAAACAATGAATTAATCAATATGTACGTATATTTACATTCTAATAACTTTTGTATAGCTCAAGCATTAATAAGGTTGATGTCTTTAATTGAACCCATATTTAGATGATTAGATCTTGGGATTTCTGTTCAATCTGAACATAAAAACAATAAACTAGACTAGAAGTACTAATTTCAAGAAATATAAAACACTTTATTTTAGAAAAAATTGACCGATTCATGAAAATGATTGTCGGACACTATGTTCTATTAGTGCTTTATAGCTATCAATTTTTCAAATTCAATTGTTTCTTTACAACATTGTAAATAAAAGGATTTTTTTTATTAAGGATTGTTTATGACAATTAAACCTAAATTGAGAAAGACTCGCAATTCTAGAAATATTTAATACAACAAATAGCAATTCATTATCTATCAAATAGTTTCCTCTTTTCAAGAGTTTTGATAAGATTTGACAGATCAATAGCAAAAAAGTAATTTGCATCCAATTCATTATATGATAAGAGATGTTATTTAAAACTATCAAAACTGTTTATTTACTCTTTTGAAATGAAAAAAATTTGTTATTTTGAATATTAATCCTTAGATAAGTTATTGTCTGGAAAAGTATAAGAATATGCTTTATAGTAAAAGCTCTTGTAGTGCAATAAAACTTTAATGACAAAGCTATTACATGAGAAGAAGCAGTAGATTCCGGTTCGAACTGCATTTCACTGACATTTATGTGACTGTTTTACTATGAGTATCGATTTTTGGCATTTTAGCGGCTATGTATTTGTGTTACGTTTTGCCGCTTTTGATTAACTTCCGAATAAACACTATTTTAAACTCTACATTAGATGTAATTCGTTTGATTCATTTTTAATTTTATAAGTTGATCCTTTTTTGAATTTTGAATAAGATTCTTTTGATTCTAACTTATTTTGATGCTATTATGTTTAAATATGACTGGTATAACATTCGATAAACATGACAATTTCACTACTTAGGCATAAATCTAAACTTTCAACTAAATTATATCGTTATTAATTTATAGATCATTCAATTTTGACTCATTTAATGAATTTTCAAGATTTGCTGAATATAAAATTTTGGTCACTTTAAATTATAACTAAGTCTTACATAAACTTTTAATTGATTTTAGTTGAGATTATATTCATTTAAATATGTAACTTTCGGGTATGTCATTACTTGACCCAAACTCGAGTAGACCTTTTTTATTGGTAATGCCGGACAGTGTTCAGAGATTTTTATTCAACATTTGAAAAAGTTCATCTTCAATAAGAATTTCTTTTAAATTCATAATTGAATGATGTATTTCAAAAAGAGCACTTTTAAGATCTTTATTAAATTCTATTTTAAAATGTTGACCTGTTAACGCTTTGACCCACAAATATCTCTGAATCAAAGTTAGAACTTTAGGTTTTTCTAAATATTTTAATATCAATACTGTCTTATCAATGATTCATTTATGAGTTTTTAGTTCGAAGATTTAGGCTCAAAATTTCACTTAATAGAGATTTCTCTTTGTTTTTAAAAGAGTGTGAAATGAAATCCAATATATAATAGATCTCAAAAGTGCTCTTTTGAACTATTGATACATCATTTAAAGACAATCTGTTTATTTTGCGCAAAAGTTGAAAAAGAAATTTAATAGTTTGAATATTAACTAGTGTTGGGTATATCAAGGTTTCGTGAATCTCGAGTCTCGATCGTGAACCAAATTCGAATCTCGAAATTTCTTAAGCCTTAAAATCATTAATTTAAGTTATTTTCAAATGGATAACCCCGAAAATCAAGCATTTCATCTAAATATAGTTAGAGAGAGTTTTTTCGCACGAATAGAAACAGTTCATTTACAATAAGTTTATTCTGTATTTGAGCAATAAGTTGATTTTAAGTTTGATAATTTTAAAACTTCGAATAAGAATAATTGATTATTTTCTAATCTAAAAACCATAGAAGTTTAAAACTATTTCAAAAGTAAACAAGAATATAAATATTAATACAATTTCCACAGATTAGTTTTGAAACTTTCGTGGTTTCTAATTGAGACATTACCTTTTTATAAATTGAATTTAAAACTATCAAACTCTCTTTTTTAAACATATTGTTCAAATACAGACTAAGAATTTTTAAGAAAATTTTGAAAAAATTAATGGAGCGCCAACTTTTCCAAAGGCTTATTGCTTTCCAAACGATCATTCAAATTCAGAAAAATGTTGCATTACTTTTAAATAATATTGAAAAAGAGTGAAAAATCGACGATACTGCGGTAAGAAAAGCAAAAATAATCATATTTTTATGAACACTTTTTGGATTTAACTTGAAACTCTAGCTTTGTAAACTACAGTGAGGATGATATTGAAATACTCATAGGAAACATACAGTGTAAAACTTTCAAATGGCAAACTTTATTTTAAATATAAATTGACAAATTAGAATCCAAAACAGTTTGTGTTCAATTGAATAACGCATTTTAATTATAAAAATCACAATAATTTAATAAATTTATTGATATTGAATTCTTAAAATATTGCGCTTAATAAAGATTGTTTTATTTACAAATATTTTGCTTAATCCCTTTTAAGTTTCGCACCTGTATTCAAAACTGAGTGAAGCCGACCAATCAAATGGCTCAAAAAGGCTTCCTATGAGTATTTCAATATCATCCTCACTGTATTAGCTTAACTAATATAAGAAAAAAGATTGAAATTGAATTGACTAAATGGAATTAATATAAAGTGCATTTCATTGAACGAAAAGCTTTATAAAGTCGAATATATAAGTTAGTTTTGAAGTTTATTTAATCTTAAGATATTTATAAATAGAATCTTCCACATAGTAAAACAGTATACCGATAGCTTTTCTTATCTATTCATACAAATTGTGGACACTATAGAGACAATCTAATGATAAACCTTAAGTAAAGAGTAAAGTTATGACCAGAAGGTCAGTGGTTATGACCTGTTATTGGCTTTTAAGGCCTGGTTTTAACGTAAATGGAATCAAATATTAGAGAGATAGGAATTGTTTTTCTTTTAACTTAATTATTATGAATGAGTTGAATACTAAATATAACGCTCTATTTAGAGTACAAGAGGATTCATTTAAGTTTAGAGTAATTGGTTTTCCGGTCAAAATTTGAATTTGCGTCCCTCAAAACTAAGGCTACCGAATCTCCTGATTTCTCCAGTTTTTAAGAATAACATCCAGTCTTCAGTCCGAGACAGCAGACATGGCTGAGTCCCATTTGCCCTTAACAGAGTTTCACTGTGTGGGTTTGAGCCTATGCGTGCCAAAACTCTTTCTCAAAAAGGGGGGTTTTCTCTGACTACCCAATGCTATCTCATATTAAATGACTGAAAAGCTGCTGATAAGTCAATTGTAGTTGAGTGTTCTTCATCAATATGATTCACACTGCTTTAATTTGTCATAAACCGCTTCAGTACCTCTAAGTGAAGAAGCGGTATATAAATCCAATAATTACAGTCTTCAGTCCTATACCTTCCCTGGAGGTCAAATATCTAGTTTTTGACTTAATATTCAACTGAAATGACAATTTCTCGGGAATAAAATCTATCAAATTTTTAAATAGAAATAATTTCCGTAATAAAGAAGTAATTTTAAAGGAGTAATGCATTAAAGTAGAATTTTCAATTGTGAGTTTGTAATATTGGAATTCTGACCTACAAAATGCTGCAACGTATAAAAAATCTAAAACTGTCTATAAACAAGGCGGAAAGATTTAACGCAAATCTATTATAACTCAAATTGTATTATTAGTGAATACTCCTTTATTAACAAAATTATAAATGCATTTATAATTTAGTCAAAAGCCTTTTAATAACAATACCATACATTCATGTATAAATAGTAGTAAAGAATCCCTAATTGACAAAGCCATACATTCATCAAACATTGTTAATAAAGAATGTTTCTCAAAACAGTATTTGTAGTAAAAAGCTTTATTAACAAAGCCATACATTCATCTATCATAAGTTGATAATTTATGTCATTTTATTAACACCTTCTCCATTATAAATTGTCTGCTCTTTATTAGCAATAGGATGAATATTTACCATTATAAGATATCTTCTCTTTATTTACAATAGGATCAGCTGGGTGATGATTATTCTTGCTTTATTATCATAAAGAAACATCTTTACCTTTATAAGATATCTTTTCTTTATTTATAATAGGATCAGCTAGGTGATGATTCTTCTCTCTTTATAATCATAGAGAATCAGCTTTACCATTATAAGATATCTTCTCTTTATTTATAATAGGATCAGCTAGGTGATGATTCTTCTCTCTTCATAATTATAGAGAATCATCTTTACCATTATAAGATATCGTCTCTTTATTAACAATAGGATGTAGCTAGCTGATAATTTTCTACTCTCTTAATAAAGACCCTTTATTAACAACACCTTACATTCACATTTAACATTATTAATAAAAAGCTCTTTATTTATAAAAGAATTTTCTTCGTTATTATTAAAGAGTGAGTACACACACACACACACATCCACACACACATCCACACATCCATCCACACAGAGCAAAACTATATACTCGATTGTTGTACAATTCGAGTTAAAAAATA
>JAQFXV010000424.1:0-22936 GCA_034694065.1 Camisia spinifer
CGCCGTTTGAACCGCATGTCGTTCGTATTGATAACTTAATGAATTCTAAGGTTTTTATTTTATAAAATAAGTTTTCAAATTCATTCATTTCTTTCTATATATTATTAACAGAATAACGAAGTAGAAGTACTGCCCTATAAACCAAAGTGTCCATTGATTACTAAAACTTCGGTTAAAAGTTTATTAGAATTGCATCCATTCTTTCATACATTATTGAAATCAAGTTCACAAACGAGTCAATCCTCTAACAAATCAAATATATTGAAAGACAATTCATTGACAACAATGGATGAAGCGATTGCTTATATCGATAAAATAGTTGAAATTGATTTTCTGGAAACTATTCCAAAGGATTGAACCAAAAGCGATATCACATACCATACATTCCAAGTGCCTCAACATATAATCTAAATTCGTTGTAATTTACAATTTTAAAAAACAATTTACGGAAAGTGTTGGGTTTAATTAATTGTTCATATTTTAAAATAAATGCATAAATCTATATAAATATATATAAGAAAAGAGTATATAATTAATAATATGTTAATGTCATTATTTATTGTCATAAAATCATTAGTTTTGAAACGAAACGCGAAGTCATTTGATTTATTATTTTAGTTTTTATTTTATTACTATTTTTCAATCAATTGATTATTTTTAGAATTTAGTAAACATTTTTAAATTGTTTATAATGTTTTATTCTCTGATCTTTAGTCATTTGGCTCGAGTTCAATATATATTAATTGAAGTCATGTTATGTTATAATAACGTTGAATGAAAAATAGGTAAGTAATGAATAATTGAAAAAACCAAATTAATTATTCATTAAAATGATTTCGAATAACGAGATTATATTTGAGTTATGAATAATATCAACGCAAACCGATTCAAACCATTGAATAATAAACTCAAACTAAAAATAATAATGTATCTTCAGTAAAAATTTTGAGCCGAGTATTAATAATTTAATATATTTTATAAACTTGGCTTCGATACAACTTTGCAGAAAATCTTTATTGTATTAAAAACTCAACGAACTGTCATTTCTTGTCAACGGAATGGGTCTTATATCGTAATTCATTGAATGCATTAAAAAAGTTTTATTATTAACTTATATCGGTCTTTAATACGGAAATATAGATTCAATGGTAATAACCGACTAAAAGACTAAATCCAATAAAACTTGAACAGCATTTGACTATTTAATTCTTAAAATAGTTGTACACTTTGTATAATCGCACAGACAGTAAACTTAATTCTAGATTTATTATGAAATACGATAAATAAGTAAAACTAACTTCAAAAAAGTCTATTACTTTGGGATTAAAACTTTTCGGATCCTTTATTACGTCCGAATAATTTGAAATAAACTGCTGAAAATCTGAGCACTTTATCAAGACTTTTATTAATCATTTAAAATTTAAAACTTCAAGATTAAGTTTCAAAAATTATTTGATAAAAAGACAGCAAAATTTATTTAGCTATAAATTTAGAATTATTCTATTCTATCCTAAACTTCTAAAAGAATTCAACTCAAGTAACTTGAACTTGAGTTTTGAATAGTTTTTCTTGCAAAGAGTCCACAAAACGGTCTCTCAGTGTGTGTTCAAATGTTAAAATACTCTTGAAGTCCCCCCAATTGAGATAAAATTTTCTCCACAGACACATCAGTTGGGGATGGAAAAAGTTGTGCATAAGTTGAAAAGCAAGCTCTCTGTGTGATAATGATATTAGTATTACTGAATTATTGCTGACATTAGTGTTTGTGCTGTAGTTGGTATTCTCTGCTGTATCTAAACTTTATTATGTGCAGATGTTGTTCTCTTATGTTGAATATATGCTCATTTTTATTCTATATAGCAATTCATGTGCCGATTGCTGACTGAACCACAATTGCTTCAATTGGCTTTAATAAAAGCTAATTAAGTGAATGTGCGCTCATTTCTCTCTAGGAGAATAACTTGCTTTTTGTCCGCATTTCGTCTAAACTTTAGCAAAAAATTATTTCATTCATATGCAGTACAATATATGGTTGAATTCATTCGTTTCACTTGCATTCACATGAATTTTGGTTTCAAACTTTATATGAAATACTCTCAGCGATCATGAAATGCTTTGCAAAACACGACAATGAAAGTCGATTGTGAAATGGATTCTGATTGTGAACAACAATCAAATGAAACAGAAACCGATCAAATTCAACATAAAATTAAAGAATTTAGAGGTAAGAGATCTTATTTTAATATAATTCAACTTTTGTTCTAAATTTCTCAAAAGTAATGTTGTCATCGAATAACTTAATTCGTCAAATATTTCAATAGACAGACATTTTAATGCTTAAAAAATTAATTATATTTTGCAGACAAATGCAGTGTTGTGTGAAAGTATTTTATTTTGCATTCTTTCGTAATATTCATTGGTGTAAAACTGTCTAATCTATTGTCTTATCCAAAAAGATAAGAAAAGTATTCCTAACTTTTTATCTGAATTTGAAGCAAATGAGTATCAATTAAAGTCTGAAAAACTTATTTATTATGGAGACTGTATAATGAGATAATACTTGAAATGCTTTTAATGAATAATGCATTGGATTATGAAAAAGTTTAGACCGATAACGAAGTGTTCTGCTTATTGTATTTAATAACATGTGTGTTTGCTTTATTAGTTGAAGTTATATTGAAACAAAAACATACAGTATGTAAAGTAAAACAATATTATTATTGCATAGTATTATCAGAAGAGTCAGAAGAGCCAGAAATAGAAATAAGGGTAAGAAAGAAGTGAAGAAAATATAGTCAAGATTGAGAAGTTGCCTGTTTTCTCGCAGCCTCTATTTAGCTTACAAGTTAGTCGCATCACATCATCACATCCTCTCTCTCTTTCCTCTTCATACTATCTCTAGCACTGCAATAGTCAAGTTATGACTCAAAGCAGTTTTAAAATTGTCTGATCAGTAATACTTGTGAATATTTTTGCTAAACTTAGTATAATTACTGCCTTCACCGATAGGAAGTCATTTTTCTTTGAATTTCCTCCAATCTGAATATGCATTAATCACAGTTATTTCAAACTTTTACTCCAATTACATTCCTCTAAACGTCAAACTATTATTTTCACTATAAGATAAGTGTGTATCATATGTATAGAGCTATTCAAATGAATATTTGCGTCTTTATGTCTAATTTTGTGTTAATTGACTTATGAAGTATTGAAATAAGTTTGCAAAATGAGTAAATCTCCATCAACTCCAACGACCACTACTCAAAACAATACACAAACTGATGTGAATACTAAGTACAAAACAGTGGCCTGTTATCAACCGGATAAGTGTTTTCAATTTCGTAAACCAACAAACTCTTCAAATAGAAGAACTAATTTCAATACATTGCCAACTAATCGCTATTTGAATAGACAAAAATCAGTCAAAGATTCACAATATTCCTATCCATTTTATACTCCATCGTTTTCAAGTCAAACATATCCACCGCCAGCAAACATACCAACACCTAAACTCTTCTTTAAAGATGTTGTCTGTGCTTATTATGGCATATCTGAAGACCCTTATTGTAAGAATTTGTCAATTAATTCATTCAACTTTTATTATTTATATTCTCTAATGTATGTCAAACAAATACACTTGAGTTAATGTTGTATTGTCTCATAAATCAATTCAGCATCATTTTTCCGCAATTTTTCAAAATCATCTACTTTTTTCAGTCCGGAATTCCCCTAATTCTCAGCTCTTTATCATTTTTTTTATTAAAACAAATATAGCCTCACAATAGTGTTTCTTTAGAAGCCTTGAATTCAAATGTGAAACTAAATGTAATTTCACATAATTTTCTTACAATAAGCCTCATTGATGAAACATATATTCACTCAATTCACTAAATAAACTTCATCTCCTAATTTATTCTTGACTTTGAATAGCAGAAAAAGCCATAAATATCATTTTCAATACTATGAGTTAAAATTCGTTTTCAATCAATCACTTATTTCGTAAGAAGTACAGAACAACTTATTTATCTTTTAAGAACCCAATGAAGTAAATCCTAATTCAAGTTTTAGACATAACTGCATTATTAATAAATCATGAATTTACTACTTTTTCAAAAGTTACTCATTTTTTAATATCGCATAACAAAATTGCAATAAACAGAGCTCATCAACCTATTTAAGTCAACATAATTTCTGAATTTCGCAACAATAAGAATTAATCACTATTAGATTTCATAAAATATCTTGCATGATATGCAGGAAGAATTCAGTTAATATTTTGTGCATTTAGCGATCATAAGTGTTATGGTATGCTATGAATTAAATAGAGTGAGTAAGAGAGCGGATGATTTAGTTTTTGAAAAAGTAGGCTTCAAAACGCTTTGATATCATTAATTTATACTATGATGTATTGGAAGGAATTAATGCTTTGCTAAACAGTTAATAGTGTAAAGAATATAAATTCTAATTTATTTATAAGCATTAATATAATTACCGAAATGACATGCATTGGCTTAACTCAAAGTAAATGGTTATTTGTGTTTAACATTAAGTAGCAAAAAAAGAAAGCAAATTAAATTATTCAATCAGTAGATTTGAATTACAGAATAAATCTGGATCTCAATCCTAAGTATTTTAGTATTTAATTAAGTTTTGTGAGGGAGGAGTTGTGTGTTTAGCTGATAACTCAATACAGATCAAATATGAGGAACGGTAAATATTTAGTCATTTAAAGCAGTCATTTGGTCATATCATTTATTTTCATATACATGTCCTATCATTTTCAACAATAGCTTTCTTAAAATCTCCTCGAATCACATTATGCCCAAAATCTCTTTCACTGACATATAATCAATTTATTGGATTTGCGTTTCCTTCTTATTAATTTCAAAATCAATTAAAAAGAAGTTTTCTCAAAGTATACACGAAAAGCTTTGTGGGATTCAAATTTGCCAAAATAGAATTTGTTTTAGAAAATAATAGCAATTTGAATAATTGAATAATTTTGCCATTAATTAGATTTTTAAAGTTTTTATTCTAATTCAGAATGAAAAAATTCTTGAAATGCTTTATATTCAAAGTTAGTTCAGGAAGTTTTCGAGTTTCAAAGATCAAAGTTTGATTCAAGTACAGAAAATTTATTTTTCAAATTGAATACAGTTTAACAGCGAATATATTGAAATGAGAATCATCAAAGTGAAAAAGTTTCGTAATAAGAAAAATCGATTATTAGAAATAATCCAGTGATTTGAGTTATTGTATTGACTGAGTTATATTGATTCCTATAGAATTATGTTGAAAAATACAGGTATTGTTTAACATACCTGTAAGTTTACTGTACATCAAAGTTAAATCTGTTGTTAAGCATTCCACAGAACTTAATGTTTATTGAAACAGACTTTATTGTTTCTGGGGTTGACCTCTTCCTCACGACTTGTCTGAAATTATTTAATCAATGATTCTTTATACTTAAATTTTATTTTGAAGGTTAGGATAACCTTAGCTTTTGAATAATCTCCATGATTATTGGCTATAAGTTTTGAATTTAATTATATGTTAGAATTAAGTCGAGGTCTAAAGATAAGATACAAATAATATTATTCAATACAATCAACTAAACTTTTTTAATCCAAGTATTAAATAACAATCTTTTTTATATTTTGAACGCCGAAACAGATTTTAAAATAAACATTTCTCAACTTTTTTCAAATAATTTAATAATTCAATACTTCAATATCAATAATATTGTAGTAATAAAAGTAATTTATTAAGTCGTTTATTTTTACCCTTGAAATTCATTACTCTTTTAACTCTATTAGACTTGTCTTCCTTTTAAGTTCTGAACAAATTCTCTTTCACTTTTGTCAGTATTATAAATACAAATGATGACAAATGCAATTTTCAGTCTACAATTCATTATGATTTCTATTAACGTGACCTTAAAATTGAAGAATAGCTAATAATGGCTTACAGTTAATATAACCTCATTTAATTTCTATGCAGCAAAACTTCCTCATAAATATCAAATGCATTAACACATTAGCAGCAAATTTTCAGCAGAAGTTTTACAATAGTTTTAAAAACTTTCAAATAAAAACTATTTACAACATTGGAAAGAACTCTACGTTTGCAAAGTGGTTATCACGACTTATCAGTCATTATCTGGTTATTTTCATGTTACTTTTGGCATAGTTTTTGTGATAGTAAATGTTTTACAATAGTTTGTGCGCTTAATTACTTAAATCAGTCAAATTATTACATAATAAAATTCAGTTTTATTAGATTATATGAAATTTAGTCCGGAAGAGATTCTTTTCTGAAGAATTCAAGCTCATTGTTATGAAAATAAACGAAGTTTTAATACTTATTTGTATATTATTGAAATTTGTGTTCTTTGTTTAAAACAAAATTGAAAGTTGCAATCTTTCTATAATTATGTACTGATATTATAAGACTCTTTTAATCGTTTATTCAATCTTTAATTTTTTACCTCTCAACTAATTGTCACAAAAATGACCAACGCTTTTATTATTATTGAGAATTTTTATTATTGGTGACATATTTTTTACTTTAAAATTCACTATCTTTTTTGCAACTCATTGTTCTGACGCCATTCAAAAATACATTTATGAATACCTAAATTTGTCATAAGATTCTTTGAATATGTCATTATGATTAAAACTAATTGGAACCAAACCAGTAGCAAATTGTCACTTTCTCATTGTTTGAACACACATACACTCCCTTTACGTTGAAATAATTCACCATCATACATCAGATAAGCGAATCCAAGTTTGTCAGGTCTGCAGTTTAGCATTTCTTTCTACAGTATATATTCCTTCTCAAATTTTGCACTTTTGAAAACAAATATTTTTAATAAATAAAAAAATCCTTTTTGAGATCGAAATTGTTTAGAAACTTTTAAACTCGATTTCATTTTATGGAATAAAGCGATGATATCAGCTCTTGAAGTTTTTTGTTCACTGATTTGAAAATTTTGAAAAGTTGCAGATTTTCAATTATTTGCATAAAAATGAGTAATCATTTTATGTTATTAATTGTATAATAATTCTAAATTGTTTGAATATTTTCATTGATTCTTAAATTTTATAAGAAAATAACGAAAGAAACACAATTTAAAATGAGCTTTTATTAGTATTAATTAATTAGAAAAAATTCAATTTTTTCGAAAGAATGGTTTAGACTTATATCGTATTCACTTCAAAAGATCAAAGTTTTTTTCACCAAAGTTTGAGTTCTAATAGTATTTTCTGATGTCTCTGTTTTATAAATTGACATAAAAATTAGTTTTCCTTATATTAATTGATTGAGTTCTTTAAAGGAAAAAGGATTGAAAGTGCATCTCTTCCGGAATAACTTTCATGTAGAAATATTTTAGTCTCAGTCGTATAGATAGGATAAAATAGAATAATTGGATAATTTAATCATTCATCAAATTGTTGATTAAATAAATTCATTCACTATTTTAATGCTAAATCAAATATAAAAGTTTTTAATTCAAAATATCTCAAAAATCAAGTTAAATGAATTTGATTAATGATAACTTTAAAACAACATAAGACTTATGTCTATCGTAACAAATTGGAAAATAACTCGATTAAAAGGTATTTTTTTCGTAGTAAAAACTTTTTATATCTTATTGAATTTCAATTGATAAGCATTTCACAAAAATATGTTATGCATGCGTTATGTTATCAAATGCTACATATTTTGTTACACTATTTTCACTTTTATCGCTCAATGAGTTCTTAATTCATAAAAAGCTTTATTTATATGAACAATAATTTTTCTTTTACTATTCTATAAACTAATCAACTGAAGAAAATCAGAAAATGTGTTTTTGTGTCCTCTTTAAGTCAAATAAATAATGAGAAAAGTTTTAGTTGTGAAATAAACCAACTGTTTGTCAATAAAGCGATAATCCCTTTATCCTAAAGGAATGTATGTTTTATAACGATAGCAATACTCAAACCATTTTATTAAGATTTCAATGAACTTTCAGGTTATAAGAAATCAATTATTTCTTTAGCGAAACTCAAGAAATAACTTAATAAGAAAGTTTTCTCTAAAAATTCCGTCAACACATCAAAAGTTATGGTAATATATACTTAAGGGTGCGGTATATTTATATGTGTTCACGATTATTGTTGACTATTTATAGCAAAAATAAGTGATTTTTGTTCAACAATAAGTGTTGAAGAGATGTACGAAAAGAAGAGCTGACGTTGAAATGTGTTGTAATTATTACTGCTATTGAGAAGGCTTTGTGTTCACTATATTTTTCATCTAAAAATCCATTTATCAATAGAGGAAATATAATACACACATATTTACAATAAATATTTCATATTTTTATATACTTTTTATTATAAAAACATTTGTGACAATGGATTCATATTTTTATGGTTTGTTTAATACTATTATTAAACTGTATTAATATTATTATTTTGTTAAATAATTTGATTGATTATTGTCATCAAATTCAAGTCAAACATTTATTTTCCTACACGTCTTGACAATTATTTCTTAGTGAGAGAGAAAAAAATATGTCAAAAACTTTTTTGCACAAAATTCAACATAAAATGAAAGAGTAATTAATTTTTGCCCAAATTTTTTGATTGATAGATGAAAGAGAAGACGTACAGAAGAAGACATTCACCAAATGGATTAATTCTCAATTAGTAAAAGTATGAGATTTTTGTGTTCAACTTTTTAAGACTTTTTATTACTGAAAGTGAAAACTTTTTTCAAAACATATTACTTTTGGATGAAAGCCAATTAGTTATGACATTAAAACAAAACAACACTTCTCTCATAGCTTTTCTCATTCGAATAAAACTCAATATATAAATATCTCAATACTTTTTTCTATCAATAGTAATCACTTTTCCTTTCCTATTATATAACATATATTTTTAAATATTTTGTTTACACAGCGTTCACATCCTCTAATTCAAGATCTATTTGTCGATCTTCGCGATGGAACTAAACTTATTTCATTATTAGAGATATTATGTAATTGTGAAATTGTAAGTCAATTATTTATTAAACAATTTCTGAAAACTTTTCAATGAACTATTTTTACAAAACGGATACATTTTTCGCATTAAATCACGTTTTAATTAATATACGTCTTATTTAGTGCATCACTAGTTTTGTGTTAAACTAATGATAACTTTTCACTTAAACATGAATATATTGAACTGATAGTTAATATTTGATATTATTTATGATTAATATAAGAAACGAGAAAAGGGACGTTTGAAAGTACATCATCTCAATAATGTTGGTCGAGCTCTACAAGTGCTCGAAGAAAACAATGTAAGACTTTTTGACTTAGTTGTTATCTATCCTTCAAATAAGTTAATCTCTACTCAATTATTAAACCGCTGCCGAAACTTCATAACTTAGTATCAATTGGTTAACTGATAACATATAAGTATAAGTTATTAAAACGCAGCTTATTTTTGTCAATATTGTCGATTACGATAGAAATATTGCATTACGATAGAGAAATCTGATTATTAAAAAGAATAAGTTCTAATTTGGCTCTCATTTTACAATTTAAGGTTAAATTAGTTAATATAAGTACAAATGATATCGTTGATGGAAATCCAAAGCTAACATTGGCATTGGTTTACAGTTTGATTTTGCATTGGCAGGTATTGTGAATATAATTAAACTTGTATTTGATTATGAAACTTGTCTTTCATTATGAAAACTTGTCTTTTATTATGAAAGCTAAAGTGAAAGTTTGTGAAAATGGCTGAATTGATGTGAAAGTGATTTGATTTATTGATAGGTTCACGGATTACTTGGAGTTGTTTCACAAGACATGCAACAAACAAATTTAGAAAAGACACTATTAAGCTGGTGCAGAGACGCCACTAATGGGTTTGTTAAGTCATTAAAACTTTCTTAATTGACATTTCAAAATAAGTTATTTTTAACTTAGTTATTGTATTACAAAAATACACCATTAGTTATATATTTTGTCTCTTGATTTGTTTGAACAAAGATATGAAGGAATAGATATAACAAATTTTACGACGAGTTGGTCCGATGGTTTGGCATTTAATGCTATTTTGCATCGTTTCAGGTTCATTAAAATATATAATTTATCATTAGATGCCATTAACAAATATATATAAACCCTTTTTCAGACCACACCTATTCGACTATAAAGAAATCCTTAAGAAAGATCGAAACACACGTCTGTCGCATGCATTTGATTTAGCGCTAAGGCATTTAGAGATCGACAAATTATTAGATCCCGAAGGTTTGGGAACATCTTTACATTTAATGTTTGAGACTCAATGTTTTGATTGACAAATAAAAGATTGTTTTCTTTTTCTAGATATCAATTGTAACAGACCTGATAAAAAGTCAGTTATGATGTATGTCATGTGCTTTTTTCAAGCTCTACAGAACGAAGATGACATAGATTTGTCGGCAATTAATGACGACAGTGATAAATGTGAAGCCGCAATGGTATTCATATTCATATTGCTTAATAATTATTAAAAAATGAATTAATGTGATTGAAAATAAATTGATTCTTAAGGGTTCAGATACAGGTCCGGCCAAAATAGCTCAGTATCAGTCCAAATTAGAAGATATCCTAACTTTCATATTGACAGGAGAGGAACAGCTTAATAATTGTGAATCACTCATCAATAAAAATGTAGAAATTATTAAGCAATCATTTCATATTCACGAAGAGTTTATGATAGAACTGACACAATATCAGGACAAAATCAGTGATATGTTTAATGAAGGACAAGAACTTATAGCTTCAGATATTTGCGATTCTGATGAAAGAGACGAAATTTCTCTTCAAATGGATTTATTGACCACTCGATGGGAAGAACTTAGAGTCAAAGCAATGTCAAGACAGCAACAAATACACGAATTTTTGGCGCGAACACAACAAAAACAATTGGACCAATTGAAAGAATGGTTGACTTCAGCTGAAGACAGAATTAGCAATTTTTCTGATGTTGGACCAGATTTGACAGCTGTTAGAGAACAAGTTTTAGACCATAAAGACTTACAAAAACAAGTGGCTGAACAACAAGAAATTGTTAACTCTCTTTCAAATATGGTAGTTATCGTTGATGAGGATAAAAATTGTGATAATGAATTCGAAGGACAAATCATGGCATTGGCCGAGAGATGGGCTCATGTCTGTCGATTTGTTGAGGACAGAGGGGTTTCACTGCAAACTATTTTTTCTTCGTGGCAAAAGTTGAATGATGAGGAAAGAAAGTTCAGTCATTGGCTTTCAAAACTTGATAGAAGACTGTCTGAAATGGAAGACGCGGCCAATGATACAAAGCCCGGATCCAAGTTTGTTCTCGATCTCGTTAAAAGGTTGCAAAAAATGGAAAATGAAATGGAATTACAACAGACAAACTCATCAAATCTTGCAGAACAGGCACAACTTTTATTGAGTAAACTAAACAGAGGAAGTCATGCTTCCATTGAAATAACTCGAAATTTAGAGAAATTGACCCAACACTGGGATATTATGTTACAACGCATGGAATCATTGGGTGAAACTTTGAATACATTGAGTCAAACCAATTATATGGAAAGTCCCGATCATTCTTCGAGTTCTTCATCAATTGAGAAGAAAGATATGACACCTGTCACTGAATCGGTGACCCCTTCTGTCACTCCAACCACAGGATCGAGTGCTAAGAAACGAAGGCTCGACTCTTGGAGAGTACAGGAATGGCAAAGAGCTTTAGACACAATCTCTTCATGGCTGGAAAGGGTTGAAGAAGGTCTCGGTATAGACGTTGACGATGACGAGGGATCTCTTCTTTGGGATTCTTTAGCTATTGAAGAGCAACAGGTTTTATTAGAAGACACCGAATCAGATGTTGAAATGCGTAGAAATGAATTCGAACAATTGATACGTCAGGGAAAACAAATTGTAGAAGATTTGACTTCTAGTAAGTTCTTAAATGTAAAATTTTGTTTTTTTGTAACAATTTATAATCTAAAATATCTATTATTCAAATAAGTTGGTGAAGACCCGCGAACTATAGAAGAAGTTCTTCAAAACATTGAGGAGCGATGGCTTGAAGTCAATCAAACAATGGAAGAGCGACAGAACAAAGTCACCGCTTATATTGAGATCAATCGAATACATAACGAAACGGATGCCATCACAAGAGTTCTTGAATCACATCATAAATGGTTACATTCGGCGGAAAACTCTATTAATAATGTTGAAGAAGTGCCAAAACTTGTGGATCAGTGCAAAGTAATTTCGAAAATATTTTCAATGACTTCGTTTTTATTAAAGTTTTGATCTTTAATTTCAGTTACGACTTAAGTCTATTCAATCGCAAAAAGATAGAGTACAGAAAATAACTGAAGAAATACTTAAACTATGCTCTGAAGTGCCTTCTAATGATTCTAATCTTAATGATATTAAAAGTTTTATTTCTTTTTGGGAAAATACAAATAAAAAGATTATTAAATTTGATGAACGAATTAGAAAAATAGATTTGAATAATGTTAGCGAAAGTAATAGTAGTTCTAATTTAGTTACAAAAAGTGCCAGAAATGATGATACTATTGGACCACCGGTTAAGCTCTCGAAAGCTATTGAAACCCTCTCTGATTGGTTGGACAGAGCGAACAATACTATTGATTCAGGTTTTAGTGATTCTGTTAATGACAGCAACTCTTTTGAACAAGAATTGAAAAAGTTTGAAGAATTAGAGAAAACAATTAGAAGTGAAGAATCAAATTTCAAGTTTGTAAATAATAGTGTTAAAGAAATTCTCGAATCACCGAATAAATCGATTTGGAGGGAATCGTTTGCCAAAAATGCTGAAGAACTTAATTTAAAATGGAATTCAGTTAATATGAAAATAAAGGATAGAATAGAAGTGATCACTAAATCTATTCAAACCATTAATTTATTGGAAGAGGAAATGGTGAGTCTCGACAATTGGATGGATGAGGTGAACGTCTTCTTGAATGAAGACATAGCTATTGGTGATGTCGAAGCACTTGAAGAACAACTTGAACAGTGCAATAAACTTCAGCGCGATATTAAGCTAACACTTCAATCAAGTGTTGATAATGTAAACAAAAATGCTTTAGAAATTACTAAAACATTCAATTATAAAAATGCATCAAAATTTCATGAAATCAATGAAAAGTGGGAGAAATTAAAAAATGCAACCGTTAGTAAAAATAATAAATTGAAAATTGTTTTGCAAACCAGTCAAGCGATTCATGAAATGCTATCTGAATCTGAAAATTGGAACTTAAAAATTAAGGACGATATTGAAAATGCCTCTAAAATAAATGGAACTGATTTTCAGTCATGTATTCGTAAATTGAAATCACTTTTGAGTAAAATTGGAGCCAAAAAACAAGAGATAAAAGATATAAAAATCAAATTGGATTCAATTAATTTGAATCAATTGACAACGGGTTCACTCGAAGAAATGAAACAAAGATTTTTACGAATTCAAAAAGATTTAGATAATTATGAAGAACTAATAAATGAATCGCTTAATAGTGTTAAGAAAACATCGACAATATGTGGAGAATTGAAACGATTGATTATGAATGAAAAGGATTGGTTGGACAAACTCGAGAAAAAGTTGAAGCGTTCGCCACAATTGGCAGCCGATGCAGAAGAAATATCGGAATGTCTTGATGTATAATTATTTTTATTTTTCAGAAATTCAAATTCATTTTCTTTAATTGATTCAATTGTTTCAGGATTTAGAAAATTTCCTCAGAAATAAACCAATTGAAAGAATTGAAAGGATTCAAGAAATCGGCAAAGAATTGGCTGATAAGCAAATATCATCGGAAGTGATTCAAAGTGATGTCAATAATATAGTTAAACGATTGACTGATTTGAGCCGAGAGGCAAAAGAACGTCAAAATGAATTGGAAACTACAATGAGTGAATCACAACAATGTGAACGACAATTATTATCAATTCAACGTTGGGTTCAAAGTATTGACATTGAGTTGCAGAGTAGGATTGATAATGAAGTATTAGCTGAAGACTTACCAGAACAAGTGGAGGTTTGAAACATTATTCAACTTTGTTTACATTTTATTTAATTATATATTCAGTGAATCATAAATAATAAGTTTTTTATATATTATAGAAATTGGAAAACGAATTCAATTCGTATGAAAAAACTTTGGTTGCATTGAAAAGTTACATTGATAAATATCGATTACAAGATCGATATGAAGCTGCGGTCAGATTAGAAGAACAAATGAAACTCATTCAGGTTTAACTCAATATTTCACTAAAAATAGCATATCTTTACTTTTATCAAATTTTCCAAATGTTTAAGGTTTTTAACAATTTATTAAACTTTTAGAAAAGTTATGACGAACTTGTGATAAAATTCAAAAAATACAAATATCCAACTGATTTTGAGCCTAAAATAGTTAAATTAGAGAAACAGCTGAAAGAAATGGACAAAATATTGAATGCAATAGAAGTGCCACTACAAGAGCCCATTTCAAAGAGTGTTAAACAAGTTCAAGAGGATTGTTTGGATTATATGAGTCAAATCGAAAAACTTGAAAAAGAATTCAATAAACTCGAAATGAGAGGCAAAACAGTTATCAAAAATTTTGAAAATCCTCAAGAAATTGAAACCAAAATTTCAAAACTTGGCCTTCATTTCAATGCAACGAAAGAATCATATGATAAAAAACTTTCTTCAATTAATCAATTATTGGATATTTCTGAAAAAATAGATTCAGAAATGGCTCGTATTGAGCAGTGTTTAAGTAATTCTGATTTTGAAAATTTGAATGAAAATCAAATTGAAAAAGAAATCAATGAATTAGTTGAATGTAAAAATACTTTTATTGAATTATCTTCTAAGCAGACATTAAATGGTTTGAATGAATTGACAGAAAAATATAATGAATTAATTGATTCATTACAAGAAGATTTCATTCAAAAATTGAAAACTCATAGCTTTAAAGAATCAGAAAAAGAGGAAACGATAGAAAAAGATATTTCACTTGAGTTGACTGCCAATGATGTGTCAGAACATATATTAGACAATTCAGTGATTGAAAGTCAATCAGAAATAACTCAATCAGAACATATTGTTTCTTTCTCTTCACCGCAAAGCAGTTCTACTCCAAAATCCTCATCAGATCCTTCCTCTCCATTATCATTAACAGAGACCTCATCGACAGCAAAAATAGATTCGCCCTCAATATTAACCGACGCAAGTATTTCTGACTTTATCGCAAGAATTAATAAAAGACGTGAAGCTGTCTCTGCTGTTAAAAGACAATTGAGTGCATTCAGTGAACTAAATGGTAAGGATTACGAGGAATTCGGTAAACAAGAGTCCGCTCTTAAGAGTGTTAAAGAAAGTCTGGATAACGTGAAGCCTAAAATTGAACAAATAATGAGCGGTAAAGAGAATTTTCTGAATACGTTCGATGAAGAGAGTCAAGTGACTCGGATTATCAATAAAATGTGGAACGAATGGTCTGAAGTGAAAGAAGATTTTATGAAACTTCATCGTCGGTGGTGGAAGGCTAGAGAACTACTTCAACAATTTGAATCAGCTCTCAAACAAATCAACGCATGGCTTGACTCTACTGAACAAATTTTAACCAATGGTCGACTTCAAAGTGGAGAACTCAATGTTCAAATCGCTAAAAAACATCAGGAATTATTGATGAATCAGTTCCAGAAACACGTTCCTATTTATGGAAGTGTCAAAGTATTGAGCAATAAAGTTATCACTAGCTGTGCGGCAAAAGATGGTTCGTTACTTCAGGACCAATTAGACACAGTTGAGAAACGTTGGAAATCAATTGTACGTGAGTTGTCGTGGAGGAGAGAAAGACTTCAAAATAATGGCAATTTAGACACTCTCTCACAGCGCAATGATTTGCATCAATGGCTCCAAAAATCTAAACTTCTGCTCAAAACAACTTATGGAAGTATTACTGATTTGAAAACAGCTACAAATACTTTGAACCAAATCAGGGTAAATCAGATTCAACATCAATAGAAACTTGAAAACCTATTCATAGCCTTTAATTATTCGTTTTATAGACAAATGAAGACGAAATGTATACCCAATGGTTGAACTTAATGACAGTCTTTCTCACGTCTAATATTTTGAAATCAGATGATGTCTTGAATGTTGAAGAAGATTTTGAAAAGGTTTTTCAATATCGATCGAAACATTTCGTTAGAAATTTCTTAATTTTTGATTTCGTTCATATTTTAGATGAGTATTCGTTTACCTGAGGCTCGAATACTACTCGAGCGCTACATCTCAATGATTAAAATAGTTTCAGAAAACCTGAACACTGAGCTCGAGTGGAGTTTACAATTGGCTGAAAACTTTGATTTAGAAACTTCTTTCAATGAGACTCCCATTGAAAATATGACAGTAAGTCTTTTTATTCATTTAATAGCTATTATTCCAAACAAACACTTGAATTCGATTAAAAGCTCAAACTTTTATTCACTTAATTTTAGCTGTTATTAAGTGAATAATAAATTATTAAAACAATAATAATAATTGATGTCAAATTGAAAAATTGACATTTTTAAAGACTTGAACATGATTTCAAAGAGATTTTAAAGAAGATGATTTTTGCAGTAGATTAAGACTAACCAAACTTTAATTATGTTAAATAATACTTGGTTTTTATAATCATAAAATTCAAACTTTTAAGATGATAGATATTAATTTATTTCGCGCTCAACTATTCTATAACTTAATTTTTATCCTCGTTTTTATAAAGTTTTTCCTATTCTTTAAGTAAACTTTAAAGTTTAGATCCTATCTATTGTTTTATTTGAAGAGAATTTTTTACAATTTTGATTATCGCTCTATAATAACTTAATTTTGAGTTATTTTCTTTAATGTACACATTTTAAAGGCTTAACAGCTCAAGAATAAGCCTATGATATGAGTCCTAAGCTTTTTAGTGTTATATTTCTCGGAAGAATAAACACTATTATATGCCTTGATATTAAAAATCTAAGCGATAAACTCAAATCCTTTGAGAACACGATAAAACATTAATTCAAATCTATCTTTGGATTGGATTTTATGGTCGTTAAGTTTATTTTAATAAACAATTTTACCTTTCTTTTGATATCCAGTTTTTAAATCCAACTTTACTAATGTTTTCTCAATGAAATTTTAGCAATAGATAGATATTTAATTAAATTTGTTGAACTATCTAAATATAAATTTGAATAACACAAACCTTTTTGCATCAATTTATTAATTTAGCACAAATAGACACTAAAGTGTTGCATAATTTCATCAAAGACTAAATAGACTAAAGAATTGCAGATTTAATGAAAGTTTTATTGAAACAATAACAATATAAAGTTTAAATATTTGAATTCCATTTAATCATTCATTAATGAACATAATGACTGATGAAAGGAATTTAATCTGTCTACAAATTTCCTAAAAACTGACAGTTGATTCTGATGTTCACAATTTATATAATACAAGTGATTCATCCGACTCTTATTGTGTTTGTGTTTAGCAATCAAAATAACTCATGTTTTCTAACAAATTGAGTGATTTTTTTTCAACACATTCTGTTTAGAATGGAATGCAGTTTCGATAAACCAAACTTAGTCAGAAAAACTTTACTTTTGATACGATATCTTGAAAATAATAAATTTTAATATCTTTTGACTATTTTTTAGATGATTAATAACATAATTATATCATTTTCATATATTCTATTACTCATCAGAATATTCAAAAATTAGTTACAAAAATTTGAAGATGATTTTTTATTTCAACTCAATTTTTCTTAAAAAAAAGTTAAATTAAAATCTAAGCGAAAAAAGTTTTTCAGTATTTAGTTTCAAAAATTGAAGCTTTTGAAGTGGATTTTAGCTCTCATAAAGTCTAAAGTTTAAAACGGCAACAAAGCTGTCATTCTGTTAAATTTGATTCCTTCTGATGAAAAAATTGGAAAAACTGGTGACTCTGTTCGAGGTTCAGTACAACAATTCTATCATAAATTTACAATAATATCTCAAGTTTCTGAAATTCACTTATGTTTTTGAATTTTTCTTCTCAGAAATCTTTTATTTATCTAAACTTTTTCAATCAAATGACAATAGAGTCTTATAGCTTAGACATTAGTGTTTAAATATTGATCAAAACACAATTCAGTCGTTTTGTTTTTGTAAATAAATGGCAGAATTATACCGAAACATTTATTTTTTAATCGAATAAATAGCTTTACGAAAGTTTTGTGCGCAAAAATTCAATTAATTATTAACGTGTAGGTTATTCTCGAACATATTATAGACTGAAGTTTGTGTTCGTCAGTCTGTCTTATGTTAAAATAGTAGCATTATATAGAACTACAGGTATTCTATTATATGTGTTTCGAATAAATACTTTGACACATATGTTCTCTATTGTATTCCATGTCCAGAATTGTATAATTTTCTATAGAATGTAATTTTAAATATTGAAAATGTTTTCTCTGAAAAGCTTTTCAATACAACTAATTTCGTGTTTTGTTAATGCATCGGTTCTTTCTATTTACGAAATGTTTGTGATCTTTTTGCGATATCATTGTATTTATTATAATAGTTTATTAAATTTATTACTATTCACGTCTATAGAATCAAAGTTTCATTCATTACCATTGATTATAATAACATTATGTATTTATATCATTATAAGAGACATTTTCATGAATTTTTTAAATTATTCAAATTTCTTGAAAATTGCCATAAACTTGTTTCGTTTGATCTAATAGTTCAGTATTTAATGCTTATAAAAAACTGAACAGCTTTTGCTGAAAAATAAAGCATAAATTGTATTAATAAACGATATTGAAAGTGATTTTGAATGCTATTATACCCGTATTGAATTAGAGCTAACTTTTATAACTTATATTTATAGACTCACGAAACCACTTATGAACAGCTCGGAGTTATGATAACAGAAATTGAAAGCGATTCTTCAATACTTGGACACAAACCTCCGAATTTACTTAACGATAATATGAATAAATTAAGAGAAGCCCGAAGTCTATTACTTCGTAAGCTTAGAATTCGCGGCGAAACCGTTAAAATGAGTCTAAATAAGAGTAATATTAACGATCTTAAGGAATGGCTCAACGATCGGATCAATGATATGACGACATTGTGTAAGAATGCCAACAATCAGTCGAGAGATCGTGAATTACTTAAAGCTATTCACAAAACGGAGGTAAGTCTTGAACGTTTTGTATTTTGTGAGTCATTTGCTTTCCTTTTTGGTTGACGTTTTCTTAAGTTTTATACCATTGTTGAGTTGTTCTGTTTTGTGAACACCAATATTATTCTAATCAAAGAATGCCTCCGTCTTTATCTAAATGAATTTTCTGTGAAAATGTTGCAGCTGTTGACGCAGCTCTTTGTGTTTTACTGCTTCATAATGTTATTATGAGCACATCTAACGGCCTTCTTCTTCAATCGAATCATTCCTTCCAATACTAAACTAACTTTAGATAAAAGCTTTTTCTATTCTCTTGAGAATCACTTTCTTATCGGTCAAAATTTCATCAAAACTAATGTTAATAATACTGTTCATATTTGCAAATTATACAGTTCTAAGTTTGAGATTCATTACATGCCTGTATTATAACAGCGATTTATAACTTATATAAATATTAAAATAATGTTTTGCTCATTTCGTATGTGACACTCAATACGCCTTTCTTCGATTGACCGAATCTTTTATGAAAAGAAAGTTATTACTAATACAAGTGATAATATGTAATCTCTGTGTCCATTAAACAATTTAGTCGGCAAAAAGTCATTTGTTACTAAATTATCATCAGTTAATTGTCTCAAATTTATTTGAGTATTGTTTTGTCGATACTTTAATGGATTGACCATAAAATAACAAAAAAATTCTTTCAAATGATTCTATTTTGACTCAACCGATGTTGAGTTTATTCATTAAATAATAAGAGTCTAAAACCAAAATCTTATTGATTTTAACATAATTTTTCTATTAATTCACTCCAATATTTTCAAAGAGATTATTTTAGAATAAGAGCATAAACTATATTTAATTCTGAAACGAAAGGCTCTCTCCATATTCAGAATTAACAAGTATTCATTACCTCTTATCGAGCTCTGGCAGGTATTCGGTAGCATTTTTGCGCAAAATTTATTATTTTTCTCTTTTATGAGTTTGTTTTATGTGTCCAAATATTTATGTCACTAAATATCCTAAAATACTTTGATTGGGCGGACTTTAGGGAAATTGGGATGATTTGAGCCTTAAGTGACAACTTATTTGACTTTTTGAGTCTTCATTCCTGACATATGCGTTGTCTGACACTAAGCTTTTATACACATCTTTGTTGTGAATGATTTATTAATTATTTGATTGATTAATAGAATGATAAACTTATAAATAAGCTGCAAAAATGATATATAAATCGATTGAATAAGTCTATGAATGACTGCAGAGCTTCATGAATACTAACTTATCTGCAATAGTTGAATGAGTTCTATAATAAATGAATTCAAATATAGTTAGTTATACACTCACTTTCATTATCTTTTAACTTAATTCAAGTAATTTTATTTCCAAAACTAGACCAACAAAAATAAGCTTCAATTTGAATTGAATATAACGATCGATATTTAATTACTGGAGGTTTTCCATTATTAAAATCCTCAAACGGAATAAGTGTCACTGCATTAGTTTCATAGAAAAATTAAATTCTAAATGTGCGAAAACTTATCAAACCCTTCAATAATACTGTGGTCACAACTAGTAAAACCTTGAGCTTGAGCTCAGCTCAGCTCAACTGACTTTAAACTGAGCTAAGGTTAGCTTAAGCTGACTATAAATAAGTTCCAAAAATATTATTAAAAAATGGTTTTATTTTTAACTGAAAATATAATGAGTTTTAATTTCAGCAAAAATGATGGTTTAAAGAATCAATACCTGTATTCAAATAATGAAAATAAGTATTAATTTGAATTTTAAAAGATAATATCTGAGATTTTGGCAAAAAAAGTCACTAATCAAAATATTTTGATGTGTATTTTGAATAATGTGTTAACCAACATAAGAAAAAAGCGTAGAAACCCATTAGTCATTAAACTTATTACTCACTCAGTTTTGACACATTATTCAAAATACATGAAAAAATATTTTCATTAGTGACTTTTTGCCAAAATCTCAGATATATTAATAAACAGTTTATCAAATTCTGTTTGCTTGAGTTGACCTGATTTCGTCAGTTCAAAAGTACCTTTTAACTGAGCTGAAGCTGATGGGGAACTAGAAAACACAACTTTCTAGTGCTTTATTTCAATTATTTACTTTTTGGACATGTTTATTCATTAATTAGTTTTGAAAATTGAGTTTTAAATTATTATCACATCTTCATTTATTTGAGATTTATTTAGAGAATTACATCATTTAATTCATGAAATATTGAGAGAATAATTTTATTGAGAATATTAGAAGAAGGCTTTTACAAGTTTTAAAACTCAAATCTCAAAAATTAACTCTCAATATAGTTTCTATTCTAGAATTGTTGAAATATAAATAATGAAAGTAGAAAAGTTAAAATCCTATACTTTACTAAATGCTTAAATATGCTCTTGATTTTAGATTTTAAGAATTTATAATCAATTTTCTTTAAAAAAAATTGCAATTCTGAACGAATTTTAAAAAATCGACTTTTTAATTCAAATTTTTTCAATCATTAAATATATTTATAATAATTTCTATATCATTATTCATATACATTATTGAGTCAAAAAAGCTTCCTTTACTTTATTTTCTTGTTTTGTTTTTGTGAATTCAAGAGAATCTTCTATAAGTTGATTTTTATTTTTGAATTTCGAGTTTTGGCTGCACTCGTTCGAAATCGAAAGTTATACCACTCGAGCGAGAATCTCAAAGCTATACATTTTGTAGATGTTTTATTCTCTCAAACAGTTATTAACTCATGAAGTTTTCTGTCCAAAGACATATAATTCTATTAAACATTGGAATTATCTCATGTTCAAAACTAAGAAAGTTTAGAACTGATTTTACTTTGATTTCTGTAACAATCATTTTTTCATTTGTTGGATTATTTATTTTTTCAATTTAAATAAATATTTACACACTTGTGCTCTAACTAAGCATTAACTATACAAATATTGATTTACTATTAGAAGGACAATAATTAGTTTACTTTTCAAGTTTGCTATTCTCTAGAAATTCGAACAATTGAACCGATTTTAAAACTCAAACAATGTTATTTCCTGTGACTATTAATTAATCATTAGAGGCAAAGCCGAGCATATTGTGGGTCATTTGGTTGCTGTCTCTCTTCGTTCAAATGTCTGAATACAATAGAAATGCATTACAAATATTCTATTATTCACACCTTTAAACTTATTGGTTGAAAGTTTCACTTTAGGTTCGTCTTAAATCTGATCTTTTATACCGGTATATGTTATGGTTTTTAAAATTATATAAAACTTTATGATTAATAAGTTTTTTAATCTGAAATAAGTTCTATTCTGAACGAATTGTTTTTTATAATCTAAGACTGAAATTTGTTTCAAATCTTTGTTTTGAAGAATACTGTATTTTCTTTTTACGAGTTTTTTAAAGTTTATTTCCGGAATAGAAATATTTAGTTTGTAAATTAGTTAAGTTTGACGGCAATGTCACTTACCTGCATAGCAATTGTGCTGTTTATCACTTTCATTAAGTTATGCTTTTAAAAAATCGCCATCAATTTCAATTTCTCTCTAAATCTTCTCAAATATCAGTTATTTTTAATCGAATATTTAATAGTTCGACAAAATCTGATTTAAATAATGGTCTTCAGTTTTATTAAATCACTGAATTTGTAAATTTCTTTATTA
>JAQFXV010000425.1:0-22929 GCA_034694065.1 Camisia spinifer
AAAAGTCGATTCCATTCAATTGCTATCATCATCAACGGTGTGTTACTATAATTTGTTGCACATTTCGTTTCCTCTTTTTAGGGCTCATTTTATATTTAAATAGCACTCACTTTCAGATCGATTTCATACTTTAATCAATACAACAGTAAATTATCATTACAAATGTCTCTTTGATTATTGTCTCAAAGCATTTAAATTAAGCCTCTAATCAATTATAATGAAAGCTAAAACATTACACATTATTAGATAAAGTGTTTGATTTTCAGCTCAAGAGGAAAACTATTTTTTCAAACTTATGATGTTTTGCGAATAATAATAAGCAGGAAAAAGTTTTGCCCATCAATATATGAGTTGAGTTTGATATATGAAAAAAATAATATTTACAAAAAAGCCTCGTATAATGTAGAGATTGTATGTGATTCAGTCGAGTGCCTCACTCAATGATTCCACTCCATTAACACAAACAGCAACGAGCTATCAAATATAATTGGACAAAAAAAGGATATTGCTTCACATCACCCAATCGACGACAAACATTCGAAAACAACCTGATCCTCTTCATGTCCTATTGATGGCGATGCGATTTCTTCGATTAAATAAAAAAAGAAAATACGTCCATTTGAAGGCTCATTGAGATTGTGAGACAGTAAAAAACAAAGAGAATTTAAGAAATGAGAAAGTAAGGAAATTGATGTTTATCAATAATATTTTAACCGTATCTTTTCATTTATAAAGAAATACTGATAGATGAAAATATATTTTGGTTGTTTGAAAATCGAACAATTTTTTAAGAATAATTTTTAGTGCTTATATTTTTGTGGTTTATATTTCAATTGCAAAGATGAAAATTTAATAATTTATAAAGCATTAAATATAGTTTGAATTGCATAAGAGTGTATTTAGAATAATAAAATAGTATATAATTTTTTGTTTTAAAGCAAAAAATTCAACCTATTTTTAATTTTTTCTGCTTTGAAAGCTATATAAATCTGCTTAAACATGCAGTTATTGTGCAGTTTGTCAACTATAAAGTGTTATAATTTATTCAAGAATATTGATTTCTCTAATATTGATGGCTCTAATTCCCAACTCATGTTTGCTTTTTAGCAAAGTATTGAATTTGTTACTTATTTATTATTGTTTGAATTTTGAAACTTGTGCCATATTTTATTTCTTATCTTTAGACTGAATAAACTAGTCTTACAAATGGCGTTTAGAGTTATAAAGTTTCTTCAGATATAATTCCTCTTTAGAAATGTTCTTTCTATGAACGTTAACACAAACCTCCATAAAAATCAATAAAATTCATCATTTTATTAGAAAAATAATTGTGATTAATCTAGAAAATCAATTTTGTCATATTTTCGAGTAAACGGAGAGAAGTCTTCGTTATTAACCTCCAAATATTTCAATCAAAAAAGTGTGTATAAATTCACTTTTTTGACAATATATTTAGTCATGAAAATGACATTTGAAGAAATTGGTGTCGAAAATGAGAGAAATTAATTTGAAAAAAGGTATAAACAATCAGATACTGGAAAAGAAATAGTATTACGGATATGATTGAATTTGCTATAAAACCCCATTAACTGACATTAGAATTGATGAACGTTTTCAATCCGAAGCACTATCTCTTTTTGAACGTCTCAAATGATAATTTCATTGATATGTTATATGTCTGTCACACACGAACTTTAATGGTTTATGAATTATATTTGAATGTTGCAAATGTCAAAAAAGCAATTAAAAAATCACATAAATATTAAGTGTGTTGATTGAATGAGTTCAAGTGAGTCATATATTTTTATTTTAATGAGACCTCAATATTTTCAAACTGCTTTCAATCTAATTTTGACTTAAATGTGGTTTAATTTATATCGAATATTCCTTTTGTTGCTGGAAATTTGAACTTTCCGAATATTTAAGTATAAAATCAAATTCAAATTTTTTATGAAAAGCATAGCTTTAATGACTTTTTTTGTTGATGTCAATTATTGATTGGTCGATAGGTGTATACATTAAAAATGGTGAATATTCTCATAATGATGATAATACCTGAAAGAATAGTCTATTTCTGACTAATCGCTATTTCCACTATTCCTAAAGTTAAGATATAAAACATTAGAGAATAGCTTTTACAAGTCTAATAAATTATAAATAACTTGTATGAATCAGCGGAGAAACAAGTATTGGAGAGAATCGACTCAATAAAACATTTGTGAAAAAATCGCAGCAAATATAAATGTTAAGTAATGTTAATTTTTCCTAAATAATGTTGGGACTGATTTTCAGATGAATTATTTTCATTACTTGAAGTTTATTAGTCTTTTATTTTTATTAGATTTGTAATTAGGGCACAAATTATAGATATAATAGATATCAAACAGAATTACAATAGGTTTTCAGGTATTATACAATTTAAGGTGAATGAAAATGATTCGGTGAAAATGCCAGTGTATGTATCGATCGATATTTAGCTTTCATTATTTATAAGAGCAGTACTTTTAGAGACGAGTGCAGAGGTTTTGCTTGTATTGAGAGCAAAGTTGATGTTTGCATTATTCGAGTAACGAAAATATTCAGGCAGACAAGTACTAAGTGTAAAAAACGTACTGTTGGTAAAAGATATGAAATATTGAGGAATATTAAGCATATTTGATGTTGAATTGCATTAATTTGTTTTGAAACTAATTTGAATAAAAGCTTTCAAATGATATTCGATGTTTGAGTAAAAAAAGTTTTGAAATTGCTTTGACTTAATGGCTTAGGTTATAAAATTTCAACTTCTCATGTTTGATCAGAATATTTTTAATGAGGTATAGTATCCTCTCATGAGATTTAACTCAACATTTTATTGAAGTATAGTTTATGGATAAGAAAAAGAGCAGAGGAATGGCAGACATATGATCAGTAAAACATTTTGGCATAAGAGTAGATAGAATACAGATTGAGAGGGATGGCAATGGGTGTTACTTATTTGCTTCTAATGCACTACACGATCAAGAAGTTTGTGTGCATAGAGTGTGGATTCAAGTGCTACCACTCGCATAGTATAACAAATAAAATGCATACTTTTTACTATACATTTTTAAATACAACCTATTCATGATAATAATACTTTCTACAAATAAATCAATAATTAAGTATTCAAAACTTGATTTCTAAATTTCAACTTTGAAAAAGTCATTGTCATGTTCAAGAGATCAGTTTTACATTGAATTATCTTAAATTTGTATCTCTAGTAGAAATATAGTGTAAGTATTTTTACTCACAAATTGATAATCTGTATGAAAAGGAGTTTATGATACTTATATGATAATGTTAAGTATATTTATAGAGATTTGTCTGTTCAAGCTTTTTATCATATTTGAAAAGAGTCAGAATTTTCTTTATTTTTCTATGCCTTACATTGAGCTGACTGTGAATATAAAAAGGGGATTTGTCACAGACTAGATGAGAGAAATGCTGAAATGGACGCTCACTGGATAAAAATTCATAAAAAGAGCTGAGAGATTATTTTACGCTACAAGTATTAAAAAGACGGTCATTCGCATCATCAAAGTTGCCTCTCTTCGAGTTTGAGTACCAGTTACTGCTAAAAGCCACAGTTCAGAGAGAGAGAGAGAGAGAGAGAGAGAGAGAGAGAGAGAGAGAGAGAGAGAGCTGTGCAATGTGAGACTGTGAAACACTTAAAGCGTTCGAGAAAGAAAGAAAACCATCAATTGAATTACATTTGGGCCGCGAAATGGTTTCAATTTTAATACGCACCGATTGAAATACAAATTTTTCCGCTGACACACAATTGAAGATTCTGAAGGAAATTTTTTTCAATACGTTTCGGTTTCATAACCGCTGTGAAGAGTGCAATACAAAGCAAAATAAATATGTATCAAGAATTTCAGAATTTGTTTCTAACGTCAGTTTTTTTGGAATTCATTGGCTTGAATCAAATTTTTTCAGCAGAATTCATAATGTATTTGTAAACTTAGCCATAAATAAGATGAGACTTAGAGGAAAATTCCATTAATAAGTTTTGTAATTGAAAACTGACTTCCATTGCCTACGATTTCCAGAAACAACTAATAAGTGCGTTACTCAGTGAGAGTATCGCTCAATAACATAATACTAAGAACACCAGAATAGATAAAAATTGTGAGCATTGATATCCAAAGTGAAAAGCAGGAGAATTGTTATATAATATTATATCTTTGTTCTCAAACGATAGCAAGAAAGTAGAGAAAGAGAAAAAAATATGCTTATGCTTACACATCAGAGACGTGACTCGAATAGACGATACACTCAAACTTTTTTACTCTTATTGTTTATTTCTGTCTGACTTATACTTAGTAAACGTGATGCAGAGCCGAAGCACACTTTCCACAAAACCAAAAATGAACATAAACGATACGATGACACAGATGGAAATGGGCAGACATGAAAATGTGTGCGGCTCTCCCATCACTAAAATACCAAATAATAGACATTATTTCAGGCACAGTTTAGTTCAATTTCTGGTCACAAAAAACAGACACTAATAGCTTGCCATCAAAATGACTACAAGTCTATTGTTTTGTATGTAAGTGAATGTAATTAAGGTTCTGCTGAAAATAATGCGGAACCAGATATCAGTTCTTATCCTATTTCATAAATGAAGGGCAATATGTGTGGAATATTTCTTTTTATGAAAGAAAATTTCTGACATATGATGAATTTTGCTTTGGAAATGGGTTTCACTTTCAATATTTGAATGACAGCAGCAGAAAATAATTCACTTCAAAATTTGTATTATGAAGAATCAGTTCTTTGCATTTTATATTTGAAGTTAATAGAAAAAAATAAATACGAAAGTCTGCGCATTAATTCAGAATTTTCAAAATATGTATGAATAGAAGTTTGAGTTGAAATGAAGAGAAAATAAACGAATATATTTCGAACTTTATTTTCTGGAAACTCAAATTCATATCAAAAGTATTTAATTTATTTATAATTTATTGTTATCTTACATCAAAAAATTTTTTCTTGAATAAATTAAAGTCTTTTTGAAATAATGGTTTCAGTCTTTTCACATGAAAAATAATTTTATAATTTTAAAAGTCAATAAAAGGAAATAAGATAATAATGGTTTGGAAGATGAATACAGAAATGACCATAAAATGCAATGCGAAACCGTACACAATAGTAATTTCTGTACTTAACCCATAAACAGTGTCATAAGTTTCCCAACCAAGTCAAGTGGTCTTCAAATTAGTTTTGCCTCTGCTCTCCTTCTGAAATAACAGTGTTATACAGTATTATAAGGGCTAAAGTGAAAGTGGAGAATAAGTCGCGCTGAAAAATTGCCAATATTGCAAAGTGGAGAACGCTTTACTTCCCTATAACTGCAATTGAAAGCAGGTTTCGAGAAAATTGCATCAAACCTGTTAAGCCTAAATCAGAAATTTCTTCTAATAAAACCTCTGATAAGTTATAGTTTAACAATAATTCAAAAGAGAAATATCTCTTCTTCCATAAATAGTTCATTTTTATGGAAAAAATATTCCAATAACCAATTTGAACATATTTGAAAACAATAAATATAAATTTCTGATATTGATAATAGAGTTTATCTGAAATGACTAATGAATGTGGTATTTGTGGGCGAATCCATGATTGTAATAGAATTGAGATAGAATTAAGTGTTTAGGAGTTTGAAACTATTGAGTTATCGTGTGATTGGTCCCTTTCATCCCTTTGCAATGATAGACCTTTAAATCCTGTGTGTGTAAAGTGAGTGCATCGTTGCAAACCATAGATAAGACAGACTGTATCAAAGTTAGGCAATACTTAATATAGAGGTATTACTGCCAAAATCCAATTCATTGAGTTTCTATTCTCAGAGAGCATCATCTCGTGCTCGTTCGCTATCATCTATAATTGGCAGCCATAGTAATAGTATTGAGAAAAGTTAAATAAAAAGAGTAAAGAACTACTAACTCAAAAGATCTGTTAATATATGAGTAGTTGAGAACAGGCATTATTGGTTTGCAATTGAATCTCAGCTCTGTTTGAGAAAATCCAACTCATTATGAGTGTAATGATAAAGATTGCATTTTCGCGCGCTTTAATCTTTTCTTTTTCTCATTACTTTTAGCAGTCAATTATCAGTTAATCAAAAAATACAACACTAATAAACTTCCTGTTTTCCTATTAATTGACTTGTTTTCTTATCAGTCAATAAAACTCGAGTGAAGATAAGTTGAGTTATAGAAAGGCAATTGAATATCAGATTTTGTATTTGGGTTTTACTGTATTTGATGATCAATTTGCCAATAAATTTCAGGTTCATTCAACATCACTTAGATATCAATTTCTGTTTACTACCGTAGTATTTAATTATCAGAAGATTAACACTATCTTTAATTGAAGATAAATAAACATTCGGAGAGAAAATAGCATTAAATTCTACTTATAATTCAAATAAAGTAAATTAAAATCAGTAAATTCTCTCAATAATAAATTAACATATTTTGTAAGCCTATTAAGTGCAACAAAAACCTATTGAAACTCTAGAAAATTGATTTTTTAAAATGCAAGCAAAGAATTAGAGAGCGGTGTAATTAACAGCCAAACAAAATCTGCTCAAGAATTTCTGCTGAGTAGACATTGACTGTGATTTAAAACCAATTCTATTTAACTATTCCTTACACTATCTCTATTTTATCAGTATTAGGAATTATAAAACTTTTCCCAAAAAGTTCACAATATTCTTTCAGAAAAGAAAAATCTTTTCATGTTTTCCGAATTAAATTCTAGATTCAGCGCTACTTTTAAAGAAATTGTATCACAGAATGTAATTTCTAGAAATGTAATGAAAAAGTTGAAGATTGTGTTCAAACCCGAAACTATACAGATTCACGAAACCAATAGATTAGAAGCAGGAAAATATTTCTACATTTGCATTGATAAATAAGCTTATTAAATATTAACTTCATTTTGGCACAAATTCACTCTACGAGAGTCGCTATGATCTCTCTCTCTCTCTCTCTCTCTCTCTCTCTCTCTCTCTCTCTCTGAATGCACTTTTAGTTAAACTATTGATCGTTTCAATGGTGATGATAAATGACAAATTTGTCATTTCCTCTCCCCATCTGCTAGAATAGAAAGAAGCAAAAAAGAAATATTTCTTCAGTAGTGATTCGTAATGAAATAGTTCACCGACACTATGACTATACTATTTGTATTCCTATCATTTTACAGTATATTTTTTTTAACATTCTTATAGAGACAGGCTTTGAAAAACATCCGGAGAGTCCGTGTAAATTATCCGTATCTAAAGAATAAACCTTAACATCAAAACCAGAATACTGGAAAAATTTCGTGACTTAAGAATATTCTGTTATGAATAACGGTTAGTATTCCTTTGCTGTCAAATTTTAATATTTTCTCTGCTTCTCAAAGAAAGTAATAGAATTTTGTTCAAAACTTAATGAAAATTTATATGAAACTACGCCACTTCTCATCAGTTAATGTAATCCCTATTTTCAGCTTTCTTTTGACTGATTTTATCACTTTTTTTTATCCCATTCAATATTAGCTTTTACTACATTAGACTAATTCTAGTGTCAAACTATTTCTAAACATTCTTCAATACACATCTATTTTACTTAACTTAACGATAACGTAAACACTTGAATGATAAGTAGTAGAGAATTATAATATGCTTAAAGATATGTCAGAAGAAAATAGAGCAAAATAATGCAATTCGGAAACTTTCTTTATTTTAAAATTTAATACAATAGAAAATTATGCAAATTCTCAACAATATATTTATTTCGCTTTAATAAATTTTAGAGAAAGTATGTTTAAGTCTTAACCTTATTTTCTATTGAATTTCATTGAAATAAATTAAAGTTCTGAATCTTATACAGAAAATTTAGGATAACTTTGAGAAAGTTTCTTACTTTTTACGATAATTTAATGCTAGCTTTTTGTTTGTTAAGCTTTAAATTTGAAAAAAATGTTGAAGAAATGTATGAAACGAAGAGAAAGCTATGAAATTATAAATCACAATATAAATTAGATTGAGAAAAGAGATGTTAAAAAAGAGAAAAGAAGGATTTATACGGGGGTTAAAAGCGAATTCTTTGTTACATAAACAGATTCATGATTTAAATCTTGAGTCTCTATCTCTCCTTCTCTTTCCTCATTCTTCCTCCTCTTCTTCTTTTCAATGGACAAAAATAAATTCATACAGAGTCGGTAAAAATACAAAGTGAATTGCGCGACATTGAACAGATTGAGCATATTGAGCATGTAATTTACTATCGAATTACATTTAAAAAGAGATACCAGTACTGTATTATAGCATAACTATGGAAAGGTGGAGAGAGAGAGAGAGAGAGAGAGAGAGAGAGAGAGAGAGAGAGAGAGGAGTAAATAAGCTGTGTTAGTAAAGCATGAGATTTTCTGCATGGATTGAATGACATTTGGTTTTTTCAAGTAAATTCATCCCTGAATTAGATTTGATTTGATGTTTGAGTTTTTGAAAAGGAAAAAATGTACTTGTATTTAATAATAGTAATCAGGAAAAGAAGAGAAAAATTGAAACATAATAATTACTCAAATTGTTCGTGATTTATATAATGGTATAGTTTTGCAAATAGAGAATGGTTGGAGAATCTTTATGGTAACCACTAGTGTATAGACACATAAAAAAGTAATGGATAAAAGCAAAGCATTCAACTCATTCTTTTATTTTGGTGACGCATCACTAACTTTGCCAACTATACTAACTCTATCACTATATGCCTGGTCTCAACTTTCTTTTTTAGTATCTCATACAAAGCTTATTAAACTCATTTAATCAGAGTGTCATTTAATAACATTGATTCTCATCCTTCCCCTTATTTTCTCTTTATGACAGTTATGCCATCAGAAGGATGAACAGTTTGCTCACTCCCTACCGACAAAACCGCTTCAATAACATGTATAATACATTAATATTGAATACTAAAAGTTAAGTTTAGGCACTGAAATAAGTTTGTTTTTCACTAATACGATATCAGCTACAAATCAAACATAGTTAATCCATAATAATAATTATTTGTCACTCTCTTATTTTCAGTCCATCATCTAATTAACTTACAATAAATTCTGTTTACATATAGCGGTCCAGTTTAGCATTTCTAAAATCAATTCATTCAACTTTATATACGGTTAGGATTAGAGTTATAACTAAAGTTATTAAATATTTAAGTTATGAAAATGACTTAAAATTTTAGTTCATTTTCTAGAAAAGTTATTTAGAAATTTTATTATAAACAGAGTTTATTGGATAACATAAATATTTATACGAAATAGAGTCCCTTATTTCTTATGTAATTGAGCTCTACTGTATCTTAAATTTGAAATAAGCTTTTGCAGGATATTTTTGTGTAAACTTTATAGTTTAGATTGAGTTTTCATCCAAGTTATGACATACTATGTGAATAAAGTCAATAATTAGTAAAATGTTAATTATAACTTTTGCTTTAGTATATAATACATATAAATGTATTATTGCATATGAAGACGTGATTCGATTTTTGCATTTCTAGTTCATGAGTAAAATGTTAGACTCGTTTTACTGCATGAAGTATTTCAGCTAATATTGTTTGATGTATTATTATTATTATAACAGTTAAGGGAGTTATTAAAGTATTACAAACTTTCACTATTCATTTCAGTATTATTTCAGAAATCGTACTTTTTTTACATCAAATGTGTTTAGGCTTTTTGATGAAAGAAATCGATCTCATTATATGTTTGTTTCATTAATTTTAGTTTTGATCCCTTTTTAACTTTTTGGTACTCTTTCACTCATTTTTTTAATTGGTATTCAAATGGGAATTTTAATAGCATTTTTTATGTCGCATTTAGTGCAGAGATCAATAATATAGCAATTAATGCAATTAATAGCTGAGAATTTCAGAATAAATTTGTTCCACTTTACCATTAATTTATCACTTGAGTCAAAAATAAAAACCGAACTAAAGCTTAGATAACTAATTAAAATATTTTTCGTCAAAAAGTCATATCGATTTCAGGTATTCTCTACAAATGAGCGCAAATATTTCATTTGTGAGCAAAAACAATGAAAATTTAAATGATAATGAAATCAGTCTTGCAGTCAAATGAAACCAACAATAAAACAAAGCATTAGTCTAATAACTTTACTCGAAAGATCAGTTAATTATGACTTTTCTATCTTAAATTGGGAAAAAGTAGATGATTTTGTTTCATAATTTTCGAACTTTATTCTCAGTCAGTTCTGCAGTTTGTTCGCAATGAAAATATTCTCTTTAGTGTAATAATAATGAAAATAATAATAATTATTATTACAACTATATTGCACTTAATCTATCAAAAAGTCTATTACTGCTAACTTTAATAAATCTAAGCATTGTTTGATTCACATTTTATTCCACTAAAACCTGAGCTAATAAACGAATTTAAGTACATTTTTTAGAAATCTAGTAAGCAATTAGAAAAAACAGTAATTCAATTACTTAAAGTTTCCCTAATTTCTAAGAGTGAAAGAAACTTTGTCATTAACTCTTTTTCTTTCACTTAACAAATAAACTGAAAAATTTGCAACACAATCATTAAGTGATTAGTATTCAGAGCACATTTACAAATAAGTCTCTATATTAATTCAGCCACAAGTTTGACTAACAATTGGGAAACTGTCACAATTAAGTGAGTATAGCAGAGATATTGTGAGAGATTAGTTTTGAAAACAAAGTGCACTACTAGTATACCATACAATTTGGTCTCTACTAAGATGAGTGCATTGATTTTTCAAAGTCAAACTCACTAATAATGTAATGCCACTATACATGCACTCTCGCTATAAATGCAACCTTTGATGAAAGTAAATGATGAGTCGAATCTATGGAGAATTATCTTCAATGCTTTATTATCGTAAGATTATATAAGAGGGTCATTCAAAGGACGAAATAAAGGGCGAAATCAAACTCAAGTACATCCAAATAAAGTTCCATTTTTGGGAACTTTTTTTAACAATCATTTTTCTTTTTTAGGATAATGAGTAAAAAGAAATTCGGTGTCAGAGAACGGCTAAACAAATACATAAAAAATCTATGTTTTTATATCGAAGTTGAGTTTATTAAGGCGTTGATAGCATTATACATGCAATAGAGTCAAAACTAAAATACTATAAATTGGGGATAAATTCACATTTTATGGTTCAATAAACAAAGGGAGGATGAATACTATGTAAAAACTCATTTATAAAATGAAGTTATTTTTATTACAATGAGTATTAGTCTCATGGACTCATTTTCTCTATAAAATTGTTGCCCTATTGTAGCAAAAAATAAGAGATAATATTTAGCTCTCAAAATAAATGTGATTCTCTGCAAATGGATTGATGTCAATGTCTGTATAGATGATGTTAAAGGTTGGCAACAGTAATATGAGTTCAGGTCTATTTCGACCATTTTTGGCTCTCATATATTCTCATGGGTCTGATTTGGTGAACGATGAGCCGCACACTGCTATCACTTAATGAGAATAAGTGGTTATAGATGTGTATGCGATACTCTTTTCAATGTTATCGAGACCTGAAAAACTTCTCCAAACCTTCTAGACATCGATACCATTGATTTAAAGTGATTATCAGTCGTCAATTTTAATTCAAAGTCAATCAATTTATGTTAGAAAGTGTCTTAACTAATATTTCAACTTATAAATTGATGAACATTTTAAGAAAGAAATGATAAACTTTTAAACATCGCTCACTTTTAGTGAACAAAGAACCGAAAACTGAAACGTTTTGAATTGACAATTGAGTCGATCGGACTCTAGTCAACGGATCAGTCGGACAACAAGTCAGTAAATCTTCATTTGATGGCATTATGCCAAATGACAAGTGTGAACGTGATGTTTAGAATTGTTTGGATGCAAAACTTAAGTAAAATCTATACGCATTTTGCTAGGCTTTGAAATACTGCGTTATTAGACTTATAAAAGTTACAGTTGAAGGAAATCGAAAAGAAGAAAAAAAATTTATCACCAAAAAAAGTATAATATAAAGGAACAAAAATTGGAAAGAAAGAAATGCCTTCAATAGACTTCTTTTCCATGTCAAACAATTTCCATCGGGTCAATGTGGCGAACACTGGATTTTCTCAACAATTTTATGGCCAACTTGGGAGATGACAAAAGAAAAAAGGGGTTCTTTATTCCATTGAGACTCTACAACTTGGACTTAAAGCCCACTTTTTTATTATTGAAATTGGACTCTACAAGAAAACTCTTATTTTCTACTGACAAAAAGCTCAGAGAAACAAGTAATTGGCTATAACTCAGACTAAATTTCTATATATTAAGACATGAATCTTAAATTATATGGGATTCAAGTTTAAGTAATCGCTTTAGACTTCGAAAAAATCTTTATGGCCTGATTTATTTCAAATAAGCAAAAACTTGATATTAAAATAGAAACCAATTTAATTCAAATTATAGTTTCAAAATTTAATCAGATATATATTTTTGAAAAACTTTTCAGAACCTTCTGGATCGAAAAAATTGATTTTCTTCATGAATAAGCAAACAATCTATGAGTTGAATACTGGAAAGAAAAGATAGGATAAAAGTTAGTGAAACTCACCAAAAGGTTGTTCATTAGTGGCGGGTGACTGTGCCTGAGCCACACATCCAACAAGGCATAAATTATTATATGATAACAACACAATTATCAGATAACAATACATATTGTCCTTTGGCTTAATATCGATAATATCAGTACAATTAATCCTTAAAACACATTTCTTTTCTATTCAATAATCCTTTAATTTTTATTTGATCTCAGTTTTGGATAAAGAAGAAAGTGAAAGTTGAAATTTTATTATTTTAAAAATAATGGTAGAATCCTTTTGATATAATTGTGACTCCGAGGTATTTACTAAGTATTGAGTTAAAGGTGTTGTGAAAGTAATATTAAGTTTTAGTAGCATTTATAGAACCACGACTAGTATTGCCATCAGCCACAAGCGAATTACTTGCAGAAACTGCAGCATCTATTGGACGCTAGAGTTCTACTGCTTTTAATGTAATGCTATTATTTCATGTGTAGAAATGGGCTTAAGAATATCGGCGCAATTTTTTGCGCATCTGATCAATAATTCTCGAACTAAGCGCAAGAATTGCCTTATATTCTAATGATTTAAAGCTAAAATATGTTAACAGCATTTTTTATATCAAAATTTAAACCCTCTTTTACTCATTTGGCTCTTTTCATGTCTCTTCAAAATAGTTTTGTTGACTTTATTTTTATTCTTCTTATACTTGAAATTATGAAATTTCAAAATTTAATAATTAGTTTTCTCTTGAAAAAAGTTCAATAACTTTTTCCCATTTGAATTGAGTTAAGTTTATGAGTTTGTGTCAAAATTAAATTTAGATTTTTTTTGTGTAATGCTTTCGAAAAAAGAGTGTTTATAATGACTGAATCGTGTATTTTAAGCGTAAAACATTATGTCAACACATTTTTCAGTTTTTATAATTAGAGGAGAGAGTTCTCTTTGCTTGACTTCCAGAATTCGACATTAAGTAGAGAAAAGTTTCTTCTATTTCCTTTAGAACATACTTTTATACCAGCATTACATTTGCAGTACAGACCAGTTTTATATTCAATGTGTGCTTTACTGTAAAGATTACTTCATTACTATAGGGCAAAGGCTCGCGGAATCTTGTGTTAAACAAACGCAACGCTAAATCTGTTTTGATTATACCTAAATTAATCTCTAACTTACCTGATTTTTTCCCATACGAAACCAAATTGATTATTCAATTAAAGTTATTTTTATTACTTTATTTCAATAATATTGATTTAACCTTAATTCAAGACGTATTAATTAATTGCTTAAAATTGGTCGATACTAAGCATACAATAAAAATAAGATATAAAAATGAATTATTATTTGAGATAATAAAGTTTGACTGTTTCTAATATAATAAATAATTTAATAAATTTTATGATGAAAGCTGTCGGTTATTTTTAAATCCAAAATAGTCTATTTTTCCGATAAAAAATTAGTTATAACTAATTATTAAGAGAAAAAGTCTCTTTGAGAAATACTTTTGATAGTATCTTATTATAGAATCAATATGTTCTTCAATGTTATTATATGATTAAATTTGAATAATTCTTTTTATTATCTTTTTTTGTGAAACTTTGAATAAATATTTGAGTTAAAATATCTCTTAAACAACTTCAGAATTTACGCATTTGTCGCAAGCTTTGAAAAGAATACTTTGAATGAGAAACTTTATAAACTTTTCAATCTATTATTCTTTTAAGTTATATTCAATTATAATTTTGAGAAATTAAAACATATGCCGCAAAATTTTCATATCCATATCTATTATTTTAATATAATATCTTTTACAAAGAATTCTTACAAAAGAACTTTTTTAGCAGCAAAAATTTGTTAAGAATTCAAATACAGAATATTATATCAAGTTAATGAATAAAATATGGTTTTGCATACATTATGCTATTCTTTTGTTTCAAATTCATAGTTATAATAAACTCTTTCATGGCAAGCACACGAAAAAATTATTCTTTAACAGCAATAGTATATAATAATATTATAATAAGGACTCTTTCGAATAGATAAACTTTTGGTTACAAATAAACATGAATTTTTGATTGTTATACAAATGTAATTAAAACCTGAGTTCTGAATGAATTTGAAATATTTTGAATATGTGATCAATTAAATAGATATTAAATTTGAAAAAATATAGGCATCGCGTGCAAAATCATTGGAATTGATACAAAAAATAGACTAATTAATAGGGATGTGCTCTCATTAGCGCCTATTACTTACGCGTTTGTGAAAGGAATTTTTGTGTAGCCAATGAAGACGTACGCGCTTCTGCATGTGGTCCATCTGTAAATAAATAAAATAACATAAATAGGATATATAAGAATTATGATTAAAGTCAATTTCTACTGAGTCTTAGAATGAATAAACCATAGATTATATGCTTTCCTTTCTTATACTCTTGACATTTCATTCTCTTAATTGAAGTTTGCCAGTAATAAAGAATCAGTAGATGAAGAAAAATTGATTTTTATGAGTTCTCATTTTGTAATTAATTTGGATTGAGTTGGATTTGAAGTTCAAAATTCATGTCACTTTCAATAATTCAATTTTCTCTTTTTTGAGAGCTTAAAATATTGAAAATTTTGAGAAATTGAATAATTTATTACTAGTTATATATTTTTCACATTATTTCTGAGTCTATACTTTTATTAGTTATTTTGATATTAGATATGAAGCAAAATTAGAGATTTAGAGAGAGGGTCAATAGTGTTTGAGCACACTTATGAAACACTCTAAAGCTAATTATAATATGATACTATGTTTTGAGAGGTCCTTTAAAGCTGAACAACTTTGCACATTTTATTAATTAATGTGTATCATTCATTTGTTTGATGTAATCTTATAAGAAACTCTGTCCGTTATATAAATAAAAATCTTCAAAATAGCAATAAAACTCTTAATTAATTAGAAAAAATAAAATCATCTGAACCTAATTATGTTGTACACAAAAATAAAAATCTATTGCATTTTTGTGAAGCACTGTGAAGTAATTAGAGAATTTTATGGCATTAAATCAGCTGCAGCTATACTACAGATATCAAAAAATGATTTTTTTCTCTCCAGAAATTTTTTCTTGCAAAAAATATATATTATAGCAAGATTTCTGAGAAATCTTCTTTGCGCGATAGTATCGATCTGTTATTGAGTTAGAAAATGATTTCATTTTTTCAAATTACTTCAAATTTCAAATTTTTTCAAATTCAAATAGTAATAGAAGTGCTCGTTTTATTCTTTTAGAATACTTTAAAACAGTAAATCACAATTAATTAGATCAATAAAAATGTTCACCTTAGCTAAGCTCAAGATTTAGGTCATGTGACTATACTTTAATAACTACATGAAAGCTTCTATAATGATATTTTTCGATTCTTAATATGTTAATAAGTTGGAGAATCAATGTCTAATTAATTCATTGAAAGTTTCTTTCGCATCTATTGCACATTATTTTTACTAAATTTCAAATTAATAAACTGAGATCTGATAATTTCTTTCTAATAAACTCCAACCTTTTCAATATAATGTTCAAAATTTGGATACTTTATGCAATTTGATTCAAAAATATATCTAATGAAATAGAATAAAACATAATAAGCTTTTTCGAAAATGTCTCGACGAAGTAGCATATTATTAACACATTCATATCAAGTATAATCTTTAGCTCAAATATTTAGTTATGTTAATAAAATTCTAGTTATAATAATCAATGAAATTCTAGCAAATCTCAATATTTTTCTTCTAAACTAAATAAATTGCTTTCAAACAAATTAATGAAACTTTGAAATTGACTTTAAACACAAGCATTAATTGGATTTAGAAGTTATTGAATTTTGAAACATTATTTAATGGAAGATCAACATAAAATTATTCTAACTATATCTAATAGATTATTAAGTTTGAATTTCTCAAGTATGGATTGAAAAATAATCAATTAATTGAAACAATAAAATTTAATGTTAATCAATGATTAACTCAGAAAGACTTGATAATAAACTAACAAATTCTGTGAGAGTGATGAGTACTCTTTTCGAAATGTCTAAATGCAAAACTGCGGCAAAAAGCGAGAAATCTAAATAATAAATAGTATAATAAGTCCACACATTAACTTATAATAAAACATAATAAATATTATTGACTTCCAGTAGTGAATTATTCTATTTGAAACAATGATTTATTGTCTTGAAAAAGGACTTGAATCGGGGTTTGATTTGAACTCATTAAATATGAGAGATTGAGAATTTAATTCAATAAAATTAATTCGTTTTGCAAAATTCAGTCGCAATATAAGCTCATTTATGTGATAATTATGGCTTTGATTTCAAATTAATTGCCAAGAAATCGCGATAACGATTCAAATAATGACTGATGAAAATGGATGAAAAAAATTGATATTTTTTCAGTGATTTACAGTATGGATCGCTAGTAAATGCATTGCACAATTGATATGTTTTTAGTGATCAATTATAGTGCCAGTATTTGATTTATACTAAATATTATAGTAATAGATCGTTGGGATGTTTAATGATTAAATACAAGATTTGAGTTGAGTATAATTAAAGCTTTTATAATATATGAGTTATTCGAGTAAAAGTAGGTCTCAGATAAGCTTTAAACGACAAAATAATCTTTAACATGTATCATTAAACAATACAGAGTTTTTAAGTGTTTAATATAAAGATTTTTTATATTTTTGTTATGCCTTTCTTTTTTCGATACAACCAGCATAAGAAAGTATAAAAATCCAAAAGAAGCAGACCATTAGTGATGCACAATAATTTTTCAATGTTTATTACTATCAATACATTTTTTATATAAGGCAAAAACAATTTTCATTAATTTTTTTCTTTATAGCCTATACTTTTTCATGCATCAAATGCTTGAAGTGCTACTAAAGATAAAAAATAAATACCTATTGCTTGAAAAATTGACAATTATTGCAAGATAAAAAATGCTAAATAATAGAGTACATTATTAATCAAAGTTTTACATGAAATTGTACTAAACATTAAGGAAACATGAAAATGCCTCAAAGGAATTCACAAACTTTAAATATACTATAGAATGATGAAAGAAAGTATATGATATTTTTGAGAATAACTAACTTTCATGAAGAAATAGTATAACGAATAAAAGTGTAAATGTGAGAAATTCTGTGTTCTTATTGTTTGATAAGTAAAGTTTCTTACTTTTTCTTATTGTATTTCTGAAAATGAAAATAAGAAGAAAAAGAAAAAGAAAGAGAAGGAGAATGAGAATGAGAAAAGAAAAAGTATTTTTCTCTTCTTTACAATTAAGTTATTTCAACATCAACTTTTTGGGGATAATAATAAGTTTGTTGAGAGCCTTTAAAACTTTCGATAATTCTAGTTATAAATAATATACAGAATGTAAAGCTATTAGAATAATAATTATTTTAAGTAAATAATGAAATCCTCTTATCAAAAAATCTACTATTAATAATGTAATGGTAATAATTTATTTATCTCTATAATTCAATATTCATAGATTATAGAATTCTAAAATTTCATGACTTTTTATAACTGATTCTTAAAGTAAAAAAATAAATCTTTGATTATTATTTGAAATAAGCGCACCTTATAGTCTATAAGTTATAAATTATAACAAAAAAATGTTTTTGCAATAATTTATTCCCTTAGTATGTATAAGAGAGCAGTGAAAAAGTTTTTCCTCTTGAAATTGAAGAATTTTGAATAATAAAAAACTAAATCATAAAAATTTGCATAATTCAATTTATTAGGGTATTGCGAAATTGTATGAAACTCTTTTTCTTCGAAGAAAACAGACAAACTTGCAAACCATAAAAGTCAGTTTCAAATTCCAGTCTATAAATTGAATTCTTGTTATCATAACAAAACTTCGTGATATAGGAGTAATAAATAAAATTTTCACTAGATATCAAAGTCTATACATTTTTGCCTTTTTGTATCTGAAATAAGTTTTGAAAAACCTTATAATTATATGATAGAAGATTTTTTTCATCTTTTGTTCAAATGGGAGGTTTAGTGAACTGAAATTTGTTAAATAACTTCATTGATTAATTCAATGTTTTCGCGTGCATTACCTTTTCTTCTGGAAAGCAATACTTAATTCTTTCAGTCAGTAAACAATATTTAGCTAAGAATTTGAAAAACTCAAGTATCGATTTTGTTTTTCATTTAAAGTCTAAAAATGTTTGTGTACAATACCTGAGAAAAATAATTGAATTTACGAGTTCTTTTAGTCTATAGCAATGATTCGATTAGAAAAGGAAAATATTAGTAAAATGTTAAGTTAGCATAACATACAGCTTAAGGTAATGACTTTGCTTGAAGAAAATTTTCAATGATAACTACAGTTAAAAAGCGCAACATTTATAATAACTGCATCCTGAAAGCGTGCTAATGGATTACTATTATAGTCGATCATATTTAGCTCATATAATAGTCAAATCAATTATATAAATACAAAAACTTTTTTAAACAAAAGTTAAACATAATAGCATTCAGAGTTAGATTACTTATATTGAGGAAGAAAAATACGGAAATACTTCAGAAGTTCAAGCAATTCAATTGAATTACTTTTTGTATAAATCAATTGAATTACTAGTAGGAAAAAGTTTTTAGTCCATTAGTATAGTATTTGTATTCAGAGATGTTTCATAAGTTGATCGTACATTCGGGATAAGAATTTAAATGTGAAAATTATTTATGAAAAGAGAAATATAGATATATATCTATTTTATACAGAATTGTGTTTGGCTTTAAATTGGATTTATATAAAAGAGAATAGAGTGAAGAATCGCGTCATCTGTAGTCAAAACAGTAGAACTTGTTATCGATTCTCAAAATTCTCAAGTTCTTCATGACTTGAATCTGCGTGAGATGACAGCACACGAGAGAATCAAAGATTCAACTGTCAAAAGAGATTGCGAGATATATCCCATGAAAACATAATTCTCTTTATCAAGTAATTAAAAACTTGAGTTATAGTTATGAAAAGTTCAGAATAAGCAAAAATAAACCCAAATTGAATTCTGCAGAGAAATACATTAGGAAAGAGTTTTATGCAAATTGTATTCATTAATTCGTAATTTACACGCATTTTTAGTGCATAACATATTTACAGGTACTAAAAAAGTTAGAAACAAACTGTCTTTAAATACTAAAATCGATACCTAAATCGTTTACTTTTAACATTTTTTCCAACTTTAGTTTAATTTATTTTATTTTTTGTTCTATTTTATGTTCTTTGTATAAAAACTTCAAACTTGAGAAAAAAGAACAACAAATATCAGACAACACCACAAATCCCAGATCTAATACTATAGTCGAATAGTATATCATTTATTATTTTCAGTGAAATGTAAATCTTTTAAAAGCAAAACATTCACAAATATAGAGAAATGGTAAGAAGTGAAAATTTGGCGAATTTACTTAAATTTACATATAATTGTCAGATATATAAACATTGAAAATTCAGGAGAAAAGATATTGACTACTCTCTAGTCAGTTGTCTCCTATCTTTTCCACTTACCCGTCATGTAATGCAAAGCATAACAAATGACAATAAACTAAGAATTGATGCAATTCTCAGAATAAAAGGTTTATTGAAAATTTTCTAACAGGCTTGAAATTAACTACTCATTGAAAATATTCTGAAATTTTCAGTTCACCGACTAATTTAATGAATTACCTTAATTTAAAAAGTAAGTCATGTGTTTTACGAGCATTTCAATCAATACTCTGATTACGAATTTAGTTAAAGTTTGATTGAATGTGTTGTTTGCGTAAAAATCGAAATAAACGTAAGTGATATTTTCAGGAATATTCTAATCTGATAACAACGCTGACCTCTAAAGATGAATAAAATCCCGGAATTGCATTTCCATTGCATTATAACTACGTGTTGGTGTTTGTTATGCGCTTAAATGGTCACCCATTGTAAAGAAGATGCATTTCGGGGGAGAAATATAGAGATACTTGGCTAGTGTGTGGGGACACATACAATAGAAATAAAGAATACAAGTAGTGAAGAAATATATAACATAAGAGAGAGAACGCTTGAGATATATTAGAAAGAGAGCCAAAAGTTTTTCCTTAACATAATGTCAATCAAAAAAACAAGCGACAAAAAATAGAAGAGAAAAAGATTGCGAGCACAGGATAATAGTGAATACAATTGGAAAAGCTTTTGCATGAGATGTGACACAAACAACAGAGGAATACATGTCTGAGAGAATAAAGTTAGAATAGTATTCTTAGACATCTTCTCGTATTGAACAGAAGATAAATATTTTTTCTTTCTATCTTTTGCTAATAATTTCAAAGGGAAATAGTATTGAGAGGAAGTGATTACTGAAGATCTACTGTTAAGAGCATGTATAAAAAAATTTGCAAGAACTTCCTTTTCCGGCTTTACCACTAATTTCTCGATGAAATATTAAAGTGTTTGTAAATAAATCACTATAAACTTGACTCCGGGTTTGTTTTATCTCTAACTTTGCTCTATTTATGCGATAAAAATCAATTACTCAAAAATAAATCTCATTTTAAACCCCTTTAACCACAAGAAAACTTTCTAATCAAATGCTAAATTTATCGATTTTTCGATTTGAATGGACACTAAGTGGCAAATATTTAATGTCAATAGAGTTTGAAAGAATAGGAATGAATGAAAAAATAGCGTTTATTTTTTGTAAATAATTAGTGAAATATAGTCGAAGCTGTTGTATATTTGACCGGTTGTGTAGTTTGAATGGAGGCTTAATGGCTTAATGTCTGTATGCAATCAATCATATAGTGGACAATCAATTTTATTTGTAAGGCATCGCATTCACGTGTCCAAAACAGGCAAACACTGTTCTCAAGTATTATTTTCGACCAGTGGTACCACTCGCTGGTTATCTGAGTGATCAGTGTATCTTTCTTTCGTTTGTCGTCTAATATACTTCAAAATATATTTATGTATTCACTCAATTATAACAAATATATAACAATATTGTTAGAAAAAGTACACACAATAACAATTATATTTTCCAACTTTAAATATTGATTAAAAAACTCTCGAGTTGTTTATTTCAATTCTGTATATTTTGAATAAATTTAAAAAATTTAGATCAAAATTAATACGAATTTCAAATAGTGTTGAAAGTGAAAGTAAGTTTGAATCGCAGATCGTTTTCTCCTTTTCTCTTCCGGTTTGAAAGTAGACTTTCTTTAAACTCTCCATATTTTAAATCGAAATTCTCGAAAAAAGCTCACACTTTCTACCATACAATAAATATTATCGATCACTAAATAAACATAAAGTAACCTAATTTTGTAGAAATATCTTAGAAATAAACACTTTACGAAAGTCTTGAAAATTCCAAAATAAAAAACTTTTGTTCAAATAAAATTGATAAATGAGTCGGAAATTATTATGGAGTTTGAATTTGATTGTCTTAATTTAAAAATTCATAAACAATTCAAATAAAATTTTCTGAATTGAAAGCGATTCGCGTTTGTGAAAAGTTTGAAAAATATGACTCTAAAGAAAACTGAAAGACGAAACTATAGCGGATACTAATGGCATATCGTGTGTGTAGAGCAGTAGTAATATTATAAGTATAAGCGAAAAATGAGCAGCATATGAACATTGACGCCCATCACTATGAGAGACATCGTAATGAACAAATGGCCAACACATTTGTCAATTGATTCACTGCACCATTAAGTCTCGTATAACTTATTATGTTAGACACCACAACATATTGTTGTTCAGTTCACCCAAAACTTTCCAATAAATATATATGATTTTTCTATTGCAAAACAAATTTACTGTTTTTATTTAATTGCTTAAATTTTCCAAACAGTAAGCTATGAGAGCTTTCTATAATAAATTATTATTTGTTTTTTCGTATAAATTTAGAATTTTTTTTTGGTAAGAAAATAAAAAAAAATAATCCATCAAAATAGAAAACTTATGACAGAAATATTAAACTCAAACAATATTTATTATGACATTTAGTAAGAAGACTATAATTTTAAAAATGGAAAAAAATTCAATTGCTTTTTCCAAAGAATTAATGTTTTATTACAAAGTACATGAATTGAATTCTATTGAAAAATCCATAAACAAATCTATTCTATCAAAAATAACTAGTAGTGAGTCTTATCTATCGATTGGCTCATCAATGTTGAGGTCAGTGAAACGGAGTCAGGACTACGTTTGGATGACTTTTGGGCGTTTCATAGAATACACTTCCAGTTATTCAAATTCAAGGCTTGGATAACTC
>JAQFXV010000426.1:0-22927 GCA_034694065.1 Camisia spinifer
GCGGACAAACGAGAGCTCATAAGCACAAAATTTTGAGTTTTGGTCAATCTAATGGTCGCATAGATTAGTGTGAAATCGAAAATATGTTGATCTGACTACCTCAATTCGCACCGTTCCCTAGTCAGTTTCATGACTAATAGGTTTCTTCTCTCAGTCCTAATGTTGGTTAACTTACTATTCGAAATGCATTACAAAAAGTTTTCATTAGTGAATTTTTCTCCGATAAAGATAGATATCATCGATAAAATTTTAGAATTAAGCCCAATAAATAAAAATAACTTATGCATTAGAATAACAGATTGTTTAAAATATTAATGGTTGAAATTTTTCACAGGAGGTGCTATTATCCAAAATTATATACTTTTCCTATGATTTTGGACAAATTTCCCTATTTTCGTCTAAATCTAAAGAGGGAGTATAATTTCAAGCTTCATATCTTTCCAATTGTCGAATTCTGAATATATTTGTGAGTGAGTCTGAATGAGAGACAAATAACCGAATGGTTGTCAAAATTAATTTACAATATTTTAAAGGTTAGAGAAAATGAAAATACTTTGATTCCCTTGATTCCATTATTACATACCAGAAAATTCAAATGTTGTTGACGTTTCTATGAAAAAAGTATAAGATTTGTTTCAATTTATAGTTAGTGGGTTTGGATGAACAAAAGAGATTTTCTTGACTCCATATTGATTCAGACCGATTCGTCACAATACCTGCACCTAATCTTTCGAATAACCACTAATTTAAAAGAGCCCTTTTATTTTGAATTTTTCTTTCTATAGTGGTTTCAACAGGATGTTATTATAAGAATCAGAAATTCTCATTTTTGAGAGTTTGAACACAAATTTCATATTTGAATAAGAGTTTTTCATAAATTACATATTACACTTATTAGGTAGACGTAATTTAATTTAATCAATTCATTCATTTTAATTGGATGTTCATAATGAACTAGCCTGGGAGCGCGTGCTGAAGCACGGTCAAAATTTGGGCCTATCAATAAATAACGTCTTTAAAAATTTTCAACGTAATTTATGAATTGACACCCGTTGTGAAACCCACGGGTCATACTGATTCTAATGATACCGGTCTTATGTCTGTATCATGTCCAGGAGCCGAGACTATAGCCGGTCAGATAGACAGACAAACAGAATTTTGAATAATATAATATAGATTAAGAATTTTGCAAAAAGTACCCTTTGAAATTATTTGATTAATGTAATTTGTTGTTCCAACCAGAGCGAACCCAATGGGATGTTCATATAAATGAAAATTTCTCTCAATTTAGAAAGTTTCTGAAAACATTACTCGAGAAACTTTCTAGAAACATAGAAACTCACAACACTAGGTTGAGGTGACTTTCACTCTTCCCTGTATTTCATAACTTATAACTGATAAATTGTTATAAAACATGGTAAAGTGACTTTGTATTTGCAAAACAAACAGTATTGGTATTGTATTAAATCATATGATATAACCCAATGACTTGGTTTGCAATAAATCAACTCGAGTTAGTTTAATGACCATAAGATTTTATGAATAGACATTAAATTGAATAATAAAAATTAACTTAGTGTACACGTAAGACTAGTATTATTGTAATACTAACTTAGTATTAGATTTGATTAGTTCCTAAAAATATTTGCCCTTTATTTTGAAGAATTTTTAGGAAATTCCCAATATTGACAAAGATTAGTTTCATAACTAATAAGACTTCAATGACCAGTTCTATGAGAGAGTCTATTTGGAAAATCACAATAAGCAGAAAATTGAATGCAAGTTTTACACTAATAAAGAAATGTGATGCTATAAATCTTAAATAATGTTTGCCATCAATAATTTTATTAAAATAAACCTTCTTTGCATCAAAACTTCAAATTCGTTTCGCACAATACTTTTGAAAATAAAAAGGGGATATTTTTAAAACTACTTTTCAGTTAAAAATTATGCACAAAAGCGCAGCAGAGGAATGATCCAGACTTTTCTTAACAATTGATTTAATCTGTAAAATAGTAGTGAATCATTAGTGCGTTTATGAATATTAAACCATTGATTGACTGAACAAAGAAAAAGAGTTTCTCTCCTCAAAGAAAATGAATGCAACAGAAACTCTTACTAGGATTTATTGTAATCCATATCCATTGTATACTCAAAAACTTTCTATTGTATCATTCGTATAAATAGTTTTACTTTATAAGTTTATTTAATTTAGTTTATTTTTGCTTCTTTAAAATTATTCGAACAAATTAGAGCGAAAATTAAATTCCTTGAATTTATGAATTGATATTAACAATGAAAAGTGTTCTTTCGTTGCACTTTCAGCGGTTGCGGATTTAAGAATTCATATATAATGACTTCAGAAAGTGTTTGATCCACAGATAATTCTCAATCTCTGATTATATCAGATGAAATATTTTTCACAACTTTATAAGAATTCAGATCAATTTTTCTAAAAATGTTGAAAACAAAAGTCACTTTTTTCGTTTGCCTTTTTGGCTCATTGTTTTTGTCTGTATGTTCATCACAATCGGCTAAATCACAGCCGACTTCTTCTGGTAAGACATATTTGAATAATTAATGAATCGAAATAATATAAAGCTATTTATTTATTAAATTATATGACTTTAAATAACTTAAAGCCATCTTAGGTTAGCTTCTAATTTAATAAGTATTCAATATGTTTATTAAAATTTGGGTAAAGTTTTAATTGAAATATTCAAAGATATGTAGAATCAGAATTAGTTCGATTTCAATAGTTATATTATAAACGGAATTTTGAATGCGTTTTTCTCGATTTCATGCATTGAGTTATAACCCGTTTTAAGTTGTTGAAAGTCATATTTGTGAACATCTAAAAAAGTATTAAGAACTTGAATCTTAAATAGATTTTTCTTTGAAATGATTTGATATTTGTATTTAAATTATTCCTAAAGAAACGAAATCTGCGAGCGCTCGTTCTTTTACCTCTTCTACTGATCCGAACAGTTACATGAATACTGTTTTGGCTCCGGGACGTATTGATCTGATCCAATTGCTTCCAATACTAATATTGATAGCTTTCATTCCATTCGTTTTGCCACTAATAACTCAACTATTTGCTGGTCTATTAACTCCTCTAAACTTCACTCATGGAAGGCGTAGAAGAGATGCCAATTTGCATAAAAATCCGCAAATAAGCAATTTATTACTTGATTTAATCAAAAAAGTTGGAGAATCTATTGACAAATATAAAGACTGATGAAGTTTTTATCTTGTTTTTAGATGACTCAAATAATTCAAACTAAAACAGTTTTTTTAAATAAATTAATGCAATGAATGTTTAAAAGTTTATTTAACCATAAGAGTTATATTGTATTTCATCAATTGGAAGTTTCAATCAAATAAAGTTATTCACATAAAGTCCTGAAACTAATATTATTTATGCTTCAATTTCGAGTAAATAGAATGAGAAATTAGAAAATAATTAAATAAAACATATAGCAAATAAATTGCATGAATTAGAACCGGATCAAAATTGCAAAAACTTTGAAATAATAGAAGATTCACCAAATGAATTACTGTTCAGTTTGATGTTAACAGATTTGAGAATAAGAATTCTGTCTATTGTTGACTATCAGCGACGCAAATCTTATAGAGGGGTAAAAGGCTTACAAATTTATAGGTCAATAACTTGACTGCATTTGAATGAATCCCTTTCAAAATGCATTTGAGGTATAATAAAAAAATGTAAGAAATTAATTCAAAAATTTTTCAATTTCACATTTCATACTGTTTTCAAACTAAAAAATCTCGACAGTTCTTTGTCCAGTTTTGATACAAATGGAATGTATGACATTCAGTTAGAATATTAAGATTTATTTGCTTGAATTGTTCAGCAACACCTTTTATGTAAAATACTATATAAACTCTGCGAAAAGAGCATCAACTTTGTTATCACTTGAAATTCATTATCGTTTATTACACATTTGTGTATAAGTTTGTAATTATTATATGGTTTACTAAAAAGTATCGAAGATTTTAAAATATTTCAGTTTACTTTGAAGTTATAAATAATACATTTGCCTTTATTTCATAAAAAATGAAGAAATTTAATTATGAATTTTTGATAATATTATTTATCATATCATCCACATTTGCTGTGAGCCGAACAAATAGTTCACTTTCAAACAATCAAAACAAACAGAAAAGTTCTGATAAAAATGCAGAACCACGAGGATATGAGCCCTGGGGTATTTTGGATGCCGGGGGGTAAGTGTATTATGCAATAAATTACTTGTTATTTTCTCAATGAGAATTTTCACAAATATTTAGAATTTGAAGGAATCCCTATAAAATTTAAGATAATAATTTAATATACCAGTAGATATTTGCCTCTAAAGATTAGTCTCAATACTATCACTTACAGTATTTCTATAAACTTTAATTCGACTTCAATCTTATTTTAAAAGATTCATAAAAAAAACAATTTCAAACACTGATTATTCATAAATTTAAAGAGTAATCTAGAAATCAAAATACAATTCCATAAATACAAAAAATTCTTGTGAGATTCTCAATTCAATAAAACTAAATTTACTCATTCGATAAATTTGAATTTGGGAAACATATACTGATCAAAATATTTTGAAAATAAATTGAAGATATGGCGGTGATGTGGGAGGGTATGGAAAATCAGACTATTATTGGCTCATTCCTCTTGTGATTGTGATAGGATTCGGTGCACTACTTATTCCACTTTTAGGTACTCTCATGACAACAATGATAACTCAGGGAACTATCAATCTTACAGCTGGAAGAAAAAAGAGAAGCCTTGAAAACGAAAGGTTTTACTATTTTGATTATTTATTCAGGAATTTTAACAAATGATCAGTTTGTTATTTTTAATTTAAAACAGACTTCAAATCTCTAATAAAGGGAACTCTATTCCTGATTATATCTTTGGATTGCTTACAAAAGTTGAGGACGCTTTGGAAAAGTTCGAAAGTGGAATGAAAAATAATGTCTCACCTCTTAAATCGAAAATTTAAACACAAAACTCTGTAAAATAAATTGGAAAAAACTATAATATGTATCATAAGCTGACTGATGGCAAAAAAAACTAATACTCATACGTCTATTCATCAACAAAAAAAATAATAAAAAAATAAATACATTTGTAAAAATGACACTCTCGAAAATAATTTTATTTCAAAAGAAAACTTTTTTTGCTATCAGTCATAATATTATTGGTTATTAAAAATAAGGTATATTATACTGTTAGAGACAAAAGTAGAGTTTATTTTTTGGTTGAATAAAATATATACTTTACTGTATAAATTTTGAAAACTGTACTCTTTATCAAATGATTACTATCGATGATTTATTTAAAAATGAAAGATGTTGTCCGGTTTAACTTATTAAATTTTCCTAAGGGTTAAACATTCCAAGACTTTTATTTCTGTGAAAAAGTACTCAAAAGACAATAGGTTTTTACTTAATTCTTTGATTCTTATATATTTTAGAAAAAATTTAATAGAATTTATTGATTATTAGTAAATCTTATTTTAAATTTTTTTACTAATATCGGCTGCATCTCAAGCAATGTTCCATTTGAATTTATTGAAAATAAATTGCACTAATAATCGAATCTTTTCGAACTCTACTAGAATAAAATCCATTTAAATCGACCACAAATAATTCTTTTCTGTGTAATTGATTTCTATTTCACCTATTTTCAATTAAAATATATATATCCCCACCCTTTTTATGCTGATTTGAACAACACGTCATTTCTGAATGACTTATAGGCGAGGATTCATATATTAAAAGGAATCCTTCTTTTCAACTTATTTCTAATTATTATTTGATAGTAAGTATTACTTTACAGTCGATTAATGACTGAAGCCTTACTCTAAAGTATATATCTTTAGAAAAATGAACTTTTCTTTTGACTTTAACTATACACGACAATTAAAAGCACGAAACTCAAGTTTTAATGATATCAGACATCCATAAAGCAAAGGTCCCTCTTGGGAGGGAGGGTGTAGTCAACGAGAGTCGAGGGAAAGTGTCAAAACTCATCATTTTCATAAGAGAATATTTTCTGAAATTGCTTTAAAATTTTTAAGGGTTTCTTAAAATTATTATTATTTTTATTAAAATGTTTTATTAGAATGATTTTTTGAAAATAATTCAAAAATCAATTAAATTTTTTATTTCTTTCGAATGTTTTTCAAAAGTTGTAAAAAACAAACAAATTTTTGCAAAAATCTTGAGGGGCCCGGTTTTTGAGCTTCGAAGGTAAGGTTGACCCCATTGCTTAATATAATATTAAAGATAAAGTTGAAATCCTTATACTGTATAATAAAAGTTGAATAAATTGTATTGACTTGTAAAAGATCAACACTAAAAAATAATTCAAAAACTTGTTTAGTTAAGTAGACATCAATCATTGTTTGAGTCATAATTTTCAAAATATTGATTCTTATAATATCTACTGAATTATTCCATTTTTTCATCAAAAAATGGTTTTCACTGCTATTTCAACTATAATCAAAATCTAACTTCAAAATAAAATTTTTTGACGATCTAAAAAAGTGGATGATTGATGTTTTTGAATTAGAAGATATTTATGAAATAATTGACTTATTTGCCGATAAGTTATTTGTTTTTAACTAGATTTTTATTAGTTTTCCTTTAAACCCAGTAAAACTGCACAAAAAAGTATATTCATTAAAACTAAAGTATATCAGAAAACATATTTGAGAATCCAGTCTTACTGAATAAGTCTTTGAAAGGCAATATTTAAAGTGTGAATCTTTGTAAGTCGAATGAAATTACTTTTTAAAGATAATTCTCGAAAGAAAGCATAAGTTTAGATCCAATTTCCTCAATCAAACCCTTATTACTGTATGTTTGATTGTTTCATGCTATTGGAGTTCAATTAAGTTTTATAAGTTATAATTAAAAAAATTATTGCACAGACTGGAAAGTCTCTTGAACTGCAACTATTAAACTCATTCAATACTCCTTCATCAATTTTTAAATAACCCATTGAGCACTTCTCCAGTGTTCTAATAAACTCAACACTTGACGACCGGTTGTTAGGCTTATAAACAAATCTTTAATACAGTTTCTTATAGTAAGATTTGTTTATAAGCATAACAACCGGTCGTCAAGTGTTGAGTTATTAGAACACTGCACACTTATTTGTTAAATTAATTTTTGTTATATAAACTTTTCTGTAAGTGAAGAATTATATGATTAGCACAAAACCTAAACTAATGTCTCATTAACTTTAATTTAATTAAAATGTAGGTAAAAGTGCGAAAATAAATTTCTTATAGTTGTGTGACTTTAATTATTATGTTGTTTGAAAATAAATGAATCAAATTATAGCGTATTATTGACCCAATTATTAATAAAAAACTAGATGAAGATAAATGTGCACAACATATCTCAACAGCACAATTATAGAAATAATTCTGAACAAGTAGTTTTCGCAATGCTTCACAAATGAATTTAAGTAAGTTTTGGATCTATATTATCAAATTGGAGCCCATTAGCCACTCGATGAGGCATAAATCAAGGTCAATTGGATTGGAAAATATATTTTTGACAATGCATTTCAGATCACGTAATGATTTAGTGAACTTTTTTTTAATCAAAAGTCAGTTTATATTTATAGCATTGTTGAATCACAGAAACCTTTTGGATCATAATTTAAGTGAAATGAAATCAGGCAAGTATTTAAAATTGATTGGATTTTCATAATTTCCTTCTCAATAACTTAGAAATCGTTAAAGAAATCGTTAAATTATTTAAATTTTGTTTGTTTTAATATTTTATTCAATTAAGGTTTCATTTGTGTGATGACTATTCTTCATTTGATGGTAACAAATGTTATCTCAATGAGTGATACGAATATATTCTATCCTCAATTATTGAGGGTTAAAGTGCCAGTTAGACCACCTTCTATTGCAAGTATTCAAATATTTAATAGATTGCGCTCAAAAGTGACAAATAGTTTTGGTCCTCAAAGAAGAATGATCTTTCCTTTTAATAGACTCATTCTCTCAATGGTCGCGCCACGACTCATGAGGTTTCAGTTCGACATAATGTTACACTCAATTATATCAGAATTAGTGAAAAAAATTGTGATACCTATCATGGGCTCAATAACTGGTGCTAATAATAATGATTTAGGCGGAAGACCGCCTCTTTTGAGTCACCTCTTGAGTCAAGTGTCACCACAGATACCATTACAATCACCTTCACCTCCATTTGACATAAAACAAATGATAATGAAAACGCAAAATGCTATTCAACAACAAGGACTCACTCTCCAGAATGCCATTCGAATGAACGGAATGCCATCCACACCAACATCTCCCTTATCGATGGCAACTCTTGATCAGTTACAAAACGAAGCGATGAGTTTATCACAGAATTCTATGAACCCATCGCTTCAATACAATAATTTGGCTAACTTTGCAACAAATGATTTGGCTCAACAAAACTCAAATGCTGTCCAAATTAGTCCTCAAGACATTAAATATTTTCAAAAACCAAATATGAATTCAATTGAACCTATAATGGCCAGTAAAAATTCGTTGCCTTCAAATCAATTGAATTTTATGCCTGATGTCCAGTTAAATTCAGTTTCGAGTAAAACTTCTCCACCAAAACAAGAGAAGCAATACTTAATGCAACCGAAATGGTCCACAAAATCGAAGAATAGCTCAAAGAAACAAGTGGTTAAAACTGCACCACAATATCAGATTGAATTCGTAACGAGTAATAACTCTGAAATAGAAGAAGAATCTATGACTGAAACACCGGAAAAAGAAACAGAATCACATGATTATCAACTAAACTATGTGGACACTGTTGTGCCCAGTTATGGAAATCAATTATCAACACAACAAATAAATCATTACTCAATGAAAGAGAATGATGAACAACATGTTACTGATTCTCAATTTGATATCAATAACGATAAAACAAAACAACAAATAAATGAGGAAATCGAGAGAGCGAGCCGTTGGAATGATATTCTTGTAAATATGGATAAATATAATGCTAAACGAAGATCAATGCGAATTTCAAAATTAAATAAATACCTGTAAATAAGTTTATAGACTGCCAATTCTTTATATTTCTATTGTTAAAATACTGGTTCCTAATTATTGCGTGTTCTAACCAATGAAAAATATCGCTTTTGTCTTTATAGAAAAATAAAAGATGATTGAGTGTAAATAAAAACTAAATCTTAGAAAATCTTCAATTAAAACTATCTACTGATATATTCAAGAGTTGTGTACTTTTAAATGAAAAGTTTTCACTAAATTTCAATTAGATTACGATCAAAAGAAATTTTCATATAATTTAATCATCCTATAGATAATTAAAAATTCAATATAATTTAAAGATTATATTTTATCAAATTGGTATATCTTGCATTTAGAAAATTTTGACCAAAGTGATGATTATTCTGCCATCAAAGCTGATTTTGATCTTATTTGATATTTCCTTAAGAGAGGCCAAATGTTTGAGAAGTTTTGAGAATATGATGAATTTGAAACTGTGATTATTAAATTAGTAAAAAGACAAATCAATAATAGAGAATTTACCTGAAATATCGTGAGGTAAAGGTGTAGTCAAAATGGTCCCAAAAACCATTTTATTGAAGTTTTGAAGTAAGGCTTATTTTGAACTGAAAAAGTGTATATGCATAGTAATTACTTGTGAATAGGAATCAAGTTTAAGTTAATTTTGACACATGCAGGTAATTTGTAAATAGATCATTAATATACAACCGTGACTTGAACCAAGTTTAAACTTAAATAAATGTTGGATATTCTTAAGATAGAGCTTAGCATTTATTTAATCCGAGTACCGGTATTTAAATATTGAAAACATGCTTATTTGGTATCTTAAAGAAATTGAATGACTCTCCCCTAAAATCATGAAATGGAAACTTGGATTCTAAAACACAATTAAGAAGGGATTTAAGTTCAATGTTTTAGTGAATTTAAAACAATTATTTTTTTTATGATAGTAAACATTAATTTGATAAACAAAACCACTCATAAGTTTTAATTGGCTATTTATTCACGCACTGACTAACAAATAGGCCATTTAAAGCTAAAATCAATTTTAATGACCTATTAATTAAGGATAAAAAATTACAGTCAAATAAGCTGAAGATACGCAACTTTTATACTAAATTTTTATGCCTTGATTTGAGAGATTTGTTAAGGTTGAGACTAGAAAAATACAATTGTTGTGAATAAGAGAGTGACTAAATTTATATGGTCTTGAGATCACTTGTTATGCTAAAGTGAATCTATTATCTAATAAGTGTGGATCACATCCTGCTTAATGGCATTAAACATTATTGCGCTTAACCGTCATTATGTAAAAGGTGTGTCTTTTTATATAGAATTTCATAGAATATAAAAAATTATTCTCTTCTTTAAGACATGAGTTGTTCTACTTGTAAACTACAAAGCATCTGATTTTAGTCACTATCAAGAAAATAGCAGTTTTGCACCCATTGTCGCATTTTTAAAGAGCAATTCTTCTTTGCAATGACTGATTTCGTACATTTCAGGCAAAATATTTCTCAATAATACAATGGACAGCACTTTTTAGTGCATAAAGTTTTTACGGAATATGACGTCGATTTACATATAAAATTAAGAGACAAATTGAATTTTGATTTAATTTCTTGATATTTCACTTAAGATCTTCAGAATCATTAGAAGCTCAAAAGTTGTCTTTCATAATTCATAAGTTTATTCATAATTTGTGTATCGATAGAGTTTTTAGTAGAAAAGGTATGTTTAAATAAAATAAATTGTCGAAGTTCTTATCATAGTTTTTCATAAAGGTATTTCTAACATGATCACTAAATCATTTATAATCGCAAATATATTGTCTTTGTGGATGTGCATCAATTTGAGCTGTGTTTTGGCAATCAATAGAAATGATAAACAGAACGAACCTGTTGTTAATTATTCAAATAATGACAATGATAGAGATTCGCGTCAATACAGTCAATATGGAAGTGGTTTGACCAGTGGTTACAGTAGTGGTTTAGGAGGTATTAACAATTCAACCCATTCCAGCTTAATTCTGATTATAAATAAATGGTTGTTTCCAATAAATTAAAATTAATATTCTCGTAAATCTTACTTGAGGTGCATCTGGTTATTACGGAGGAGGTGGAGGGTTAGGAGGATTAGGAGGGTTTGGCGGTGGCGGAGCCATTGAAGCTATCATTATTGGACTGCTTGTTGTCTTTGGATTTGGTATAATTGGAATACCTTTTTTGCTATTATGCATGAATCTTATAAGTGGTGGCGGAATAATTGGTGGAAACGGAGGATTGGGTGGGATCGGAGGGATCGGGGGTATAGTTCCGACTTCAACAACAACTGTGGGCGGACGTAAAAGAAGAGATGTCAATTCATTATTACCTGAAGTAAATCCATTTCTACAGAATAAGTTGTTTAATATCTTCGAGAATTTTATTCAAACTCCCGATAAGATAAAAATGATAGAAGAATTGATAGATTCAGTGATTGCTCACAATTAAAAAATTTTCAATCTTTTAGTAATGGCTTAAATAATGTTTCTTCAATTGAAGAATAAATTGAATGACTAAATATATTTAATTTAATATTTGGATAGAATTAATATTATATTTTTTCTAAAAGGCATTAACAAATGATAACTGAATTGAATAAATATGATAAATTTGAAATATTAACTGTGATACTCATGATTCTACTTCAAACTGAAATGTTAAATTCATAAAAAGAAATTAAATAAAGTTTTTATCAAACAAAAAATTATTTGATCAGATAATAATAATTTAGCTGAGATTTTCAACTATGTTAACTATGTTAATAATTTTGTTTGATTAACTTTAAATAAGCGGAGCTATCCTTCTATCAAATTTATCAAATTCTAGAAAATCTCTTCAATAAAAAACTTACTTCTGATTCTACTTCTGATTTGATATAATCTTTTTAGAAACTCTTATCGAAATTCAAATCAAACAAAACTCGTTATTGAATAATAAGTCAGGTATTAATTATGTGCAACAGTTTTTGTTTATGCATTGTTTTTATCTATTTTAATTTTTTACTATTAAATTAAATCATAGGCAATTGAATCCACGTTTTAACGTTTATTCAAATGTTGAATAAGTTATTTAAGTTATTCGACAAATTTGGTTAACATAAATGGTAATAAACATAAGTAATTATTTTCATTATACAAACTCTGAGAGAAACAATCGATTCATCATTTGACACGATATTGACTTAACAAAGATTGAAAGTGAGTGTTTAAAGGGCAACAATACCGGAAAACTTTTGCAAAAGCCGATCAAAATGTTGTCTAATCATTATATTCTTTTATAAATATAATATATAATGAACTCAAAGATACTTTACTTTTTCATGATATTCAATGATTTTTACATATTTCAAACATCATTCAATCACCTATTAAGACATTTAAGTTCGATAAACGAATAAATTATATAGGATTAAAATCAATGCAAATTCAAAGTTAATCGATATTATCGGAAAAAATAAAGAAAGAAGTATAAAAAATTCAATGATAAAGAGATAACGGTATGTAAAACGAAAATTATTTTGAATGCGGCTTTAAAGCCATGTTGAGAACAAGTCAAAAGGATCCCAAACTAACTTAATTTGAGAATTGAGCATGATGAGCATCCTGGACGGGTTGCCACTACTAACCTACAAGAGTGACGTAATTGCCTTGAGTTGGTCACAAAGGTCAAGGCCTGTATTAAATATCATTACAAGAATGGTAAAGTAGAAGTTCAACTCGACATGAGATGCATTTTCTCCCCGACGTATAAAAGAGCACAACTTATGCCAAATTTTGCAAAACATTCACGAAGTTTTTAAACAAGTAGTTTTCAACACTACACAAGAACAAAACCTAATGATTTTCTTTATTCATCATAATTAGTTTACAATCAGATTGAATATTGTGTAAGTTATTTGATTCACTGTTCATTTCATTTGGTTCTCTTCAAAGGTTTCGTCAATTATTATAAAAGCTTGACTGAGATCTATGATGAGAAAATGTTTAAACATGTTTGTTATGACTAGAATTTTGCTAAACAATAAGATCAAAATGGAATAATAGATTAAATATTATGTTCTACTTTCTAGTCAATGGCCAAAACACATTTTGTGCCATTTTTTGTTATACTCATCTTTTTGTGTGCCAATCAATTAGTAACTGCCAATTTGGGAGACAATGTCAAAAGTGATGCAGTCAATGGACTTTTGCCCCGAAAGATTGATGTCGATCGTCAGGTATGTCTAGCTTTCATCAAAATGTTTTAATAATTGGGTTAATCTAATAAATATATTCGTCGAAAAGAATAATCAATCTAAATATTATGTAATTACTATATAATACTAGTATATGAGATTCATTATAGGATATCAGATAAAAGTTATAAAACTTAGTACTATAATCCTGTTTACTGTATATTTGATGTTAATCTTATAGATCAATCTAAGCTTAAATTTTAACTATTCTAAAGAAATTAAATTAACATTTGATGTAATAATTGATTGTTTAATCAGATTTTAATATTGATTTTAGGTTCACATTTGATAACATTCTAAACATTAAACAATAATGAACTCAATATTTTTATAAACTTTGATCAAAATAAAAAATTGTTAAACTTTTATATAATAAATTAATTGATTACAAAACAGGGCGGAATCGGGAGCTCACTATTTGGCGGACCACTGGTAAAGTTCATTTCTTATATGAAATGAGCTCAAAGATAATTATTCAGTTTTAATTATTTTCAGGCGATTGCGGCTTTTCTTTTTTCTCTTCCTCTTTTACCGGCATTATTGATGGCTCCTTTAGCTGTTGCCGGTTTGGGTCCTACCATCGGAGCTGTCGGTAATTTTATGAGTACTTTTGGCGGAAGCGGAGGCTCTTCAGGATTCGGATCTATCGCTTCATTGCTCAGACCTCCAAATGCAGGATCCTCTGAGGCTGCTTCTAATGCAGACTCTTCAACAGGTTCTACAGGTCTGTAGTATCAGCAGATTTTATTTGAATATTTTTTTATCTTCTTTTTTAATGAGGTTCAATAAACAAAGTTATCATCTCCTAAATTAGATCAAACACTAGAATTAAAATCTTTAGAATAGAAGAGTTATATTTGTTTAGTATAGTAATTAAAGTGTTTCATAATCAGGCATTGGTTCAGTTAATCCAATCGTTGCAGCCTTGAGAACATTTTCAGATTTCTTATTCAGTCGAAGGCTTTCATATCACAACTCAAAAAGACCACTTTCACAATCAAACAAAAAAAAGGTACCGACACAACAACCAGACTCTTCCGGTTCAAAACCAAATGAGTCGGAAGAGAGCGCACAAAACAGATTCGGAACATTAATGACATCATTGAAAGAAGTTTATGACATTTTGAAAAGTGGATTAAGACGTTATGAAATTACGGATTCTGATTGTCAGTCAAGAATTATTTGCGAAGTTCACCAAAAAGCTGTTAAAAGAAGTGCTTCTATCGGTTCAATAACAGCATCACTTTTAGACTTAATTGGGTATAAATTTATAAGTTATGAGATAATTGAATATTTAATTATTTGATATTTTCTGATTTTAATATAAAGAGTTGAGAGTCATTTAGACCGTTCAAATGCATTCAGCGAAAGAGCAAAATCTGTAATCAAGGACTTTGTTAGAGCTGCAAAAACTGGACTCTCGGATAATGATTGCTCTCTTGTCTTCAATCGGTGTCCATCGAGTGGACCACCGGAACCTCATATATCTATAAACAAGATACCTGGCGATTATTTCTTCAAAAAGCCACATATTTTTGATGTCAATCAATTGTTGCACTCAAACATTGGTTCACAAAACCCTAATAGACAAAGACCTGCCATTCATTCTTCAATTGTAACGACACCGCGAACTGTTAGTTATTATTCTAATGCAAACAAACTGTGATCTGATTTATGTATCCCATGTCTTTTCCAAATGTCCAAAAAATACATAATAAAAACTTGTTTATTTAAGTTTCCGTAATTGCAATATTATTTATAAGGAAAAATTCAATTTTAGAAAACTTAATTAGAAAGCAAATATAATGCTGATGAAAAGTCAAAAAGTTTATATAAGATAAGTATGCATTAAGTCATTTAAATGTAAGTTTAGATTAATAAATGTCTATGAACTAAATATAATAAGAGTAAATCAAGTCTTCGAGTCGTATAATGCTTTGCAATAAAAGATGAGTGAGTTTAAGTCATAGTGAATCTCATAAGAAAGAAAATAAAGTCATTTAAATGATAGAGTAAAGGTAAACCTTAAACTTGGGCGTAAAAGTTATTTATAACATTTTAGCCTAAAGAATGCTCACAAACTTTAACGGCTGGTAATTATTGTACTCTAACAGGTTATTCAATGATAGTATAAATTTAAGCAACGAAAACGGAAGCCACTTATAAAGTTCTTCGCCTATGCAAAAGATTTATCCTAAAGCTATATATATAGATATGTTATTGTTCATTTGAACATTACTTTTCAGAAACTTATTTGAGAGCTTAACTTGTCTATAAATTTTATGAATTGAGTGATCTATACTTCAAGTTTGAATTTCAAATATTTCAAAATTTCAAATATGGTGAGTATTTATATATTGACTATTTTTTTACTTTCAATATTTCTTATTTAATTTTTTGTATCATAAAACTTCGGAGAAATTTTATTAAATGAGCTTTTTTCACAAAAAAGGTATTTTTTTAAAAAATGTACTGTCATTAATATAATTAATTAATTAATAAATATAATATTATATTCTGAAATAAACTTCTAATTCTCGTTTATGAATCGAAAAGGTTTATTAAAACTTAAAATTGAATTTAAATAGACATTTCGATGCTTACAAAGAAATGTTAAGAACTTCTTTGATTAAATCTTCAATGATAAAGATTTAGCAATTAAATAAATGATTCCGCAGGATATTAAGTTTTTACATAAATAGATTTTGTTACTCAAGTTAAAAACAGTTCTTCAACTAAAAAACAAGTTAATTGCTTAAAACTCAACAATTAGAAGGGTTTAAAAAGTGTTTAATAAATTTTAACGCTTTGTATTCGTCAAAATAATTACATTTTCAACTTAATTTAATTAAGGATGCATTGAAAAATCAATAACAAATAGCGTAAAATTTTATTTAGAGTCCAAAAGTTATGGAGAGTTTCAAACTCAGCTTCAGTTTTATTTTAACCTTAACATTGATTTGCGTCATTCATTGTCAAAAAACAGAAGAAAGTAAGCTATCGGTTCCATCTGAAAGGTCTGCCCGACAATTATCATTTTGGCCCTCCTATAGTAATAACTTAAGCCGACAAATCTTTGATATGCTGGATATTGTCACTGATGTTGCGATGTTGACACTGCTAGGAATACCAATTCTTGGTCTCGTAGCTGTGAGTATCAGTTCTAAGATTATTTAATTTGTGATTACTTTGTATTAGAGTTACAGCAAATCTGATCTTATCTGAAGATGGATTAGCAGCTTATGTCCTTTCAATAAATATGAGAGCTTTTATTTGGATGTGTCGACTGAAATTGTTGCAGATCGCGCTCATTATTATAAGCTAAACCTGCAATAATATCAGTTACAACATCTACATTTAAGCCAAAAAGTTTCATATATAGAAGAATGATGTGATCTTTAATCCCCAATATATATCAAATTTCCATCAACTAGTTTAAGAAAAGTTTAAAATTTAATTGTATGAGAAAATGTTGATTTCGAATACCTCTTAGATACCGATTAACTTACTATTGAATAATATTAAATTAATCAATATAGTTGGGTGCTTCAGTAATTGGTCCATCAGTAGCCAGTGGCAGAAAGAGAAGGTCTTCGGACGAACATATGTTCGATAGAGCAAAGAGAGCAATACTTTACGCGCGAAACTTATTTGATGTATTGGCAAATCTTGAGGACACCTTTCAAAAATATGAAATAACTGAATCTGAATGTCAGTTAAAAGCTGTTTGTGAGGTCCATAAATCGGAAAAAACTTTAAATTCCGAATATGAAAATTTTGGTTCTAAGATAACAGATCTCATCAGGTAATTGATATTATTGTAATTTTAAGACTTTAAACTTAAAAACCTTCTCATACTCTATCAGAATGCAAAAAGATCTTGAAGAATATGAAATTATTCCATTTGCAAAAATAATATTTGGTCAATACGCGGATGCGGCCACTTATGGTATTATCTTTATCTGAAATACTTTATGGAAAATTCCATTATTTTATGATCTTATCAATTATAGGCTCAGAAAACAATGACTGCGATATGGTTTACAGCAGATGTTCTCATAATTTGAATGATTTGCTTAACAAAAGTAACAAAAGGACAACTGAAGAAGAGAAGCATTGAAAGTCTCAAATAAAAAAGTTAATTTTTTCAAGTTTTTGATAATATGAATTAATTATAATAATTATTTATATAATCATTTAATTTATTTGTTTATTTTATTATAAAAATTGTATATTTATTTCCATTTACTTATTCTCTGATGAAAAAATCTGAACAAATTATTCAGTAAAGAATTTCTTATAATAATGAAATAAATGTTTTACTTATAATTGTAATAATTTAAGTTAATATAAAACAATATCATAATGTATATATCATTTTAATAAAATTTTATAATCTATTACAATATTTTTGAATTGTCTTTTCAAATGGCAGATCCCATAAAATATTTGGCAAAAAAAGAAATTTTCGAAAAAATTAATGGCCGAGAAACTGAAATACAATGAAAATTAAGTATTCTTGTTATTCATTGATGGGAATAGAATGGATGAAAATTAGAATTTTGAATGAAAATCTGTTTTGACACGTAGTGTTGTATAATTTGATTTTCATAATAAAGAATGCAAAGATTTTTTTTCTTCAAAAAATAAGTTTTTAGAATTTATTCAATACTAGAATTCATGCTATCATTAGTTCATTAGAATAAATCCAAACATTGTATTTGCATCAGTATTGAGTTTTATGAGATTATTAATGATTGCATAAATAAATTGAGAAATTTGGTTGTGAAAACTGAATAAGATGTGATTGCCTCAAATGGATTGATTGAGTAATTTATAAGAAATAATTTTCTACCGCAAGAATGAATGTTGGCAAAAGAGCATTAACAAAGTGTGGCAGAAGTGTATTATCTAAATAAAAGGCTGATCTTTTGTGTTCGTATACTGTATACCAAAGTGGTTGCGGATGAAATAATTTTTTGTATTCATTATCCAAATGTCGGTTTATTCACGCCATTAATGCGTATCAGTTGGACTTCGGGTGGAGCGAATGCCAACTGTCAACTGTCGCAATCGCATCTTTCACTATAAAAGTCATTGAATTCATCAGATTTTCTGATTAAGAACTCATGAAATTTAACTCATAGTGAGATAGCTGAGAATCAATCAAAAATAGCGTTTGCTTTGAAGAGATTTAACCCAAATATGAAACATATTTTCAATTTATTGAATTTATTCGCGTGTATTTTATGCCTATTGGGTGAGTGCAAACTCGATACCGAAGTTCTCGGGACCTATGATATGATCGATGGTTTCAGACAACAACACTTATTCCAAACACAACAACCAGTAAATAATGAAAAAGAGGATCAATCAAAACAAGTGAGTGCTCCACTTATTGATACAACAACTGCATCTCCATCAAAACCATATCAAACATCAACAAATCGTTTGCCGACAGTTAGCTATAATCCAATTATGGCTCGAAAAATTGGTTTGAGTACTCTTATGATGAGTGGAGTTCTATACGGCCTGACAATGTTGCCCGCATTAATTGCAATCAGTGGTGCCACTCCTCTCGCAGGTAAATAAATTATCAATCATTTTAAACATCATTCTAACTATTATTATAATTATTATTAGGACTGTTTAGCAGTTTAGGGAGACGTAAGCGATCTCTCGTCAATGAATCCCATATATTCCGTCAGTTACCACTTCTTGATAATGAAGAAACATTCAAGTTTTTAACACTTTTCGAAAGTACATTAGCTGTAAGAATAATAGATAACATAGTTAAAGTTTGATTGATTACTTTGATTAACTGATTTTTCAAACTTTTTAGTCGCGAAAAATTGAAAGTCCGAGTTGTAAACGATATTATATATGTAAAGTATTTCACAATGTTCTCAAAAGCGGAGAAACTCCTAAGTTATCGGTTTTCGAGAGTGGAATCTTAAATGTTTTTGGGTATGAATTAATTTTTATTTTTTGGGACAGTTTTATTTGAATATAAAAATGTTTAGGATTGCTGTTGAGAGAAAAGATTTCAAGGTTCAACTCATACCCACCGTTAAAATGTATTATAATGTAGCGAAAGATGCTCTTAAAGGAGAGATTTGTGCGCGAAAATATCCGTGTTCTCTACAGGCACAACACTTACAGACAGGATACCAAAAACTCACAAAATTTACTTAATTGTATCATTCGTTTTTTCATTAGCCAATTATTAATTTAATTTAGATTTTTTATTTTGGATTATAATATTGATTAAAATTACAAATTTTAAATGTGAATCACATTCAATCAATTTGTATTAAACTCCAGCGAACTTTTAATTTTTTTAAAAAAAATAATTCAAATGGAGCTGAAAATATGCTGAAATACTAAATTAGCTCAAAAAACTCATGATAAAAACAGTAAGTTTAAAATATTTAAAGCTTTTTAAAATAGCTTTACGTTTTAGAATTATATCTATTTCCTTCAATAATTGAAATATCAATACTTGTATTCAACTTGAAATTTGTTTTTATAAAAAGTATTGTTACTCTCAGACCTTTTTTTTCTTCAAACTAATCGAAACAGGAGTGTTTGCAATCTTTCTTAAATAGAAAATGTTCAGTTTTATGGAATTTTTTAAACACTTGTAAACACTGATCCGAAAAGAATGAATGAACTTATCAAAGTTATAAAAACTGTCTGTTTTGTAATGAAGTTTGAGATAGAAAATACAATAAAGTCGTAAATTGTCTATACTTTACCTTTAACTACTTGCATGCCTTCAAGATCTAATACTTTTAGACTCATACACATTAAAGCATTTTTGTCTCTTCAACAATTTTATAAACAATCTGTGGTATATCGAAACCGAATGCTTATGTAATTTATGTTTTATTTGTGTCTTTCACTATTATTGCAATTTTATGTCAATGAAGCACTAGTGCATAGAAAATCATTATCTCTTTCATACCTATACGAACATAATTCTTACGCATAGTATAAGCGAAGCCATTGGTTCTACAATTGTTCAGAAACTTATTTGTTAGGAAAATGATGCAAATAATAGGAACAAAATAATAGGACAAATAATAAAATTCTAATTAAGCTGAATAAGAATAATAATTAAGAAAGATTTGAATCGTAAACAAATGGTAGAACTATAACGATGAGGTCACGGTTACTGATCCTGCCTTTATTTGAATTCCTTGAAGCAATAACTTGAAGAGCATCCCTGCCCTTGAAAACTTGGTGTTAAGTTGTTGTGGGTCAGTCAGGACAAGCAGGTCATCGACATTATCTCATCCCAAACTTGTTTATCTGCGTCACTATCACCTTCCGCATAGCTTCTTCTCTAAATTAATCAACTTAATGCGATTTACTATCACTTCAAACTTCAAACATTTACAAACCATAAATACAGATTTCTTCTTATTTAACTGCTTTCAGCAAAACACCAAATATATCTCAAAGTAAACATCAATTATAGATTTCAGATTTCAATATTACGTATACAAACCAGTTTCAAATTAAGAAGAGTTCTCAGTATAGACTACTCTTTCTTATGCTATAATAAATTGTCAGGCTTTAAATCTTAATCTTCAATCTATTCTATTTTATTTTTCACTGATTTTATCAAAATATTTAACCCAACTTTTTAGTTGAAAATAAATCATTCAATCAAAGTCTCACTTCCTGATAGTCAATCAATTTTAATCACTTAAAATGAAATGACATTGAAATAAATATATATTTATGTGTTATAAATAAATTAAAATAAATACATAATTCGTTTTAGCAATAAATAAATTTAATAGTTTTGTATGTTATTAGTCAATTTATTTAATAACAAAGAAAATTTTTATAATAAGATAACTTATCATTGATAAGCTTTTTCGCTCATTTCCGAAAAGTTACTTAAATGTCAAGTTTTGTTTGTTTTTGAGTTTCTATAACTCATAAAGCTTTGCAAAAATAATAACTCGAGTGCATCAGTTAAATGAACGGAAACAAAGTTTATTATCTAAGAATAATTAACGAATTGTTGTGCAACTAATTTAAAAATTTTGAGCAAATCATTTCACTTCTTTGTAAGATTAGATAAGTTAATATTTTGCTGTTAAATTATTTACATCAAGTTAATAACTTAGGGATAAGTATTCCTATATCTTATTCTGAATTGTTATGACTCGTGTCTAATTTATGTCATTAATATTTGAAGTTATGATTAAAATTAATGGAATAATAATAATAAAAATCCATGTGAATGGAATGTTTACAAAATAAATATTTGGTCAAAGATAACCAAGAGAGGTATGAAGAGGTAAAAAAGTTAATAATAATTAAGTTTCATTGTTTTTAATTTTCAGCCTTCGAAGAGAATTGGAATCACTCGAAGCCACTGATGTATAGTTAAACTTTTCTCCTTTGTCTTTAACCGTTTCCGAATTCGGAAATTTATTCAGATTATTAAGATCTTTAAATTTATCGAATGCATCATTTAAACTGTTCTTATATTGAAATTTGTTCATGAAATCTAAGTTTTCATTTCGATCATTAGGGCTGAGCTCATAATTAGTAGAATATAAACTTTGCAACTTTACTGACGACTCATTACTTTTAATAACTTTCGGATTTGATTCGGCAGTAATTAAGGGATAATTTTGTCCCGACATTTCCGAGAGATGTGAGGGCACAGAATTACTGCTGAATTTAATTTGCTTATTACTATTCTTAGAATTTCTGTTTTCAAGCAAATTAATCAACTGTTGATAGGCTGCTATAGTTCCTGTTGGATCCGTTTCGGAATACTTTTGATGTGTATTCATATGCGGAAACATATTTTGTGATTGAGAATTGAATGATGAAGATGTATGACTATTGGGCACTACAAACGTGTTGACCCCACCGACACGCTTCTTATCTGACATCTTCATAGCTTCTTTAGGGGGTGGTGGCCATATTGGGTGCTCTGGAGGGAAACGACCAACTGGTGGGTCAGGTAATGGAGGAACTGGCAATGGAGATACTATCGAGACAATAGTTTTTCAGAATAAATTTATTTTTATTTAATTATTATTTATTTGCTTTTATGAAATAGCATTAATATTCTTTAAATGTGTTCGTATTTGAAATTTTGGCTTAAGAATCTACTCATTTTTTGCTTTATTGAATGGAAGATTATTTATTTTTAAGGAAAGAAAAATATTATCTCATCATTTATAATATTGAATTAACATTATCTTTTAACGCAAAGAGATTTGAATAATAAGATTCTGTAAGAAGTTTTTATCTAAACATCATATATTGAGTTAATATATTTCAAATAAATTATAGTAAACCAGAATAAAAGAGTGGGAAAAGTCTTTCTTCTTAACTTTCTTTAGAGGAAAGGCAATAATTCGGAAAATGAAACACATTTTCGAAAACGATTTTTGGGGTTCAAATGTAAAAGATTTGAAATTAAGTTGATTGAAGTTAGGATTGAATAAGTTTTGACTCGAGTTAAACTGTTAAGATAATAGTTATGAAAAGTTGAAAATACCTGGTGATTCATAGAATGC
>JAQFXV010000427.1:0-22921 GCA_034694065.1 Camisia spinifer
CATTACTTCCATACAAACCAACGCTAAAGATTGCATTTTACATTACCGATTGCGGACAAACGAGAGCTCATAAGCACCAAATTTTGAGTTTTGGTCAATCTAATGGTCGCATAGATTAGTGTGAAATCAAAAATATGTTGATCTGACCTCAATTCGCACCGTTCCCTAGTTAGCCATATGGGAAATATGAGATTAATTTACTATGATTTTAAATTTATGTATCGCTTTACTGACTCATTGGTAGTGAATGAGTCTATAAGAAAAACAAAAAGAGGATTTTGAACTTGAACTTATTTATTATATTGAAAATATATAGTAATAAATGTTAGGTTAATAAATTTTGGATTAACATTTAATTAAGTTAAACATATAATCAATATATAATGAACACAAATGATACAATTAATCTATTTTTCGAACAATATATAATTTCACAATATATCATCCTAACTCATCTCTAATTCATCAAGAGTTAATGTTTCAGTTCCCAATTTTCTCAATTTTGAATCAATTATCGATGGTTCTGTCAGCCTGTAACCAATTTCCGTATCCCCATTATCCGTATCCTGAATCTGATCATTTTGGTATTTATTATCATTAATTTTATCTTCATTAGCGAATTCATTGGATGAATTGACTTTTTTGTGCTGCCCGAGTTTTTTTCTTGATTTTGCAAGTTTTTCCGATATCTTTTTAAAAACTTCCTCGTGTCTGGTCATTGATTTTTCATGCTCAACCGGATCTCCTTTACCCAGAAATATGCCCATTATTTTCATTGCCTTATTCAAAGTACTATTTTTCACTTGATATGGTTTTTCAGTAAAATTAGACATAGGAAAATACTGTAAATAGGAATCCATATCAGTATGACTTTCTGAAGCGTAATTACGCAAAATTTTCAGTATTTCATCATTTTCAAAGTTTTCTTCATTTTGATGAGTCCTCATTTCTTTATCATTTTGCGAAGGACTTCTAATCCAAGTTTCATAATGTGTATCAACTTCTTTTTGGAGTTTACGCTTTGCGGCTTCAATACTTTGTATGCTTTCTGAACGTTTTCTGTAATTATGTTCCTCTTCATTATCAGGAACTCTTATGGGATATTTCCTCCTATTGATAACGGGTTGTCTCTCTCTAAATGCTGGATAATGTTGTCTTAATCTATTTTCATAACCATATGATGGACTTGATCTATATCGGTAATTATGGTCTAATATATAATCATCATTATAACTTTGCCTTGCGTTATAACGTTGGCTATAAACTATTATTCAAATAAATTGATAGTCAATAAATATACATGAAAATACCAATAAGAAAATATTTGAAACTACCTTTGATTTCGAGGATTTGTATCAAAAATATGTACAGCGACAAATTTTTTAATTTATGCATTTAGTTTTAATTATTTACTTAAATTATTCATAACTTTATTTATTATTCTTAACCTTTTGCCATATGGGAAAAAATAGAATCATGATTTGTGTGAAGCTCATTAACTCAATGTTAATGAATAAGTTTATACTAAAAAGTGCTTTTCTACTTTAATTCTCAATTGAAGCGGAATTTGGAAAAATTTCATTTTCAAAAAGAATTTCTTAAATATTTTTTCATAAATGCTTTCTTTGTCTGTATTTGGAGCAATAAGTTGAGAAAAAGTTAGTTCAATAATTCGAAATTTTAATCAACAATATTAAATATTTTCTCAATTAAAAACTACAAAATTGTTTGTAATCATTGATATTAATATTGATTTGGTTTGTTTACTTTTGATAGGGGTTTAAACTTTTGTAGTTTTTAATTGAGATATGATAATATGTTATTTTATTAATTAAAAGTTCGAACTATTAACCTCTTTTTCCTCAACTTATTGCTAAAAATAGAGATGAAGCATTCATGAAAATTTTTTTTATACCTGTAGCTTTTTCAAAAGGCTTCAATTCCTTCATTTAATTAACATTCAATTAAATAAAGAAAGTCATAAATGAAGTTTATAATTTTAATTTTACATGTTCGATACATAATTAATAAAGATTGTACATTTTAGATCATGTTTTATTGATACATTATATCATTCTAGGTGATTCCTTAAGGAGGATTCACGAACTATGGAGGAATTGTAGTGGATTTTAATGTATCTGTTTGAGCCTTTTGCTCAACCGCAATTTTTGGCTCATCATTACTTTGGCTCTCATTTTTCGGTTGGTCTTTATTCTGATTATCATTTTTGGAGTTCTCATCCTTCTGGTCGCTATTTTTCGTGTTCTTATTTTTCTTGTCTTTCAGATTTTTGAACACATCAATCTCTTCATCAGGTATTTTAGCTATTTCTTTCTTAAGATGGTCAATCTTTTTCATTGTTTTTGCAACTTTATTCACAAACCTTCTAAAAATTTCCTCGCGTCTCTGCATTGATTTTTCATAACCCTTCCTATCTTGTTTATGCAGAAATGCACCCATTAATTTCGTAGCCATTTCCAGCGTTTTATCATTCAATTGATATGATTTTTCAGTACCATTAGAAAGTGGAAAATATTGTAATTTAGAATCAATATCAGATCCTTTCAGATTTTCCGGTACATTTCCTTGTGAAGACCTTAGTAATTCATCATCTTCAGAGTTATCATAAAATTGACGTGGTTTCTTCTTCATCTTATCTGCCGGATATCTTTCCATATAAGTTTCATGATGCCTCTTAACTTCTTGATCAAGTTTACGTTTCGCGGCTTCTATTCTTCGTATGCTTTCTAAGCGTTTTCTGTCGGTTTGTTCATCTTCAGAATCCCCTATTTCTGGTCTTCTCCTATTTCTGAGTGGTCGATAATTTTCATATGGATCTGATGGAGCCGAACCATAACGGTAATTACGATCTAATCCACCTTCGTTATAAATTCGCCTTCCATTATATGGTTGACTATGAACTAATCAAATATCAAATAAAAGAGGGATCTAAAAGAAAAGTTCGGATTATTAAATTCGACAAACCTCTGATCCCAAATAACTGAATCAAAAATATTGAAAGAGACAATATTTTGAATTGAATTTGCATTGAACTTATTTATTCTTTCAAATAATTCAAAGAATATGGGAAGAATAAACCATATGGGACCTAAGATTGATTACGAATGCATATTTATAAACAACATTATTAACTAATTGGTGTCGAATATATTTCTACTAAAATGTACTATCACCTTTTCCTATTAAAGAAAGTCTAATTTCGAAATGTATATTCGAAATTTAAAACCTTTAAACCCTGTAATCCGCTGATTCTCAATATTATTTTCTTATTTTTCGAATCTACAAAATCATTTGTAAGATAATTTGAGCATTGTTTAGCAAATAAAACCTAGTGAACTATTTTAGTAAAAATTCGATAAATATTTGAATCTTCAAATTAATAGTAATCTAAAATCTCTTGTTATGTTATATTTCAATGATTTTACAAAATCTATCATGTTGAGCTTTACTTTTGCATTCAATGCGATCGAGTTTTTCACATAACATTTATATAATTTAATTCATTTAAGAAAATATGACGAAAGTCCTTAGTTAAGCTCTCCCTAATTTACCTACCTTAGGGAAATTTGATAATGTACATTAATTACATGAATTAGATTATTTAAGAGTCCAAGTCATTGAGCTTTTGAGACTAACTTTGAAGTGGACTGAAAATATTAAGTGACTTTATCTACTTTTTATTATAGCCTTAAAAATAAGCAAAGACTTATAATAATAGCACTAAAACTAAAAAATTTGCTTTTATTATACAAGAATGTAATTGAGTTTAAGATATTTTCTTATTATTAGTGTAAATGCAAAAATTATTTCACAAAATTTGAACAATTCTAAAAATTCTTGGTCTGGAATTAAACTGAAAAATATAGCTCTACTAAAACAGTTAAAGCAATTTTTAATTTAATTTCTAACTCTCTTTTATTTTTGACAATTTTTCAAATTAAAAAAGAATTGCGAAAAAACTATAAAAAGAATTTACCACCTCAAAAAATTAACTAATTCGATCCATCAGATGGCTCATCAGATGGCTTATCAGAAGAAACCTCAGCAGGAGCTTCAGTATTTTTAGTATTTTGATCATTTCTAGGAATAGTGCTCTTTTCAGGAATAAATTCATTATGCAGCTTTTTCTTGAAAGTGTCCAATCTATTCTTCAAATGAGAAAATCTATCTTTGAATTTATGCTCTATTTCTGCCCTTCTATTTGGTTCAAACATTCCCATGAATTTCTTCAAAGCCCCTCTAATTTTATTAGGAATATGATCTGTTTTATTAGAAGAGTCCAAATCACTTGAATTTAGTGAAGCATAACTTTGAAGATGTTCTACATTTTTTTCATCCTCATGACTCCTATCCCAGATTTCTCGATGTCTTTCAATCTCTAATTCAACTTTACGTTTTGCCTCTGCTATTCTTTGTAGACTTTCTAAGCGTCTTCTGTGGCGATCTTCGGCTTCATCTTCGTGATCACGCATTCTTCTATAGGGTCTTCTATAATCATCATATGTCTGCCTCTGTCTATGAGATGGATAATAATAACCATAATTTTCTCTATCTTCTGAATGACGTATAGGAGACCAGTCATTATCATAAAATCTATCAACTGATCCATAACGATCATGATAGTTATAGTGATTGTAAAGATCATAATAGTCATTCCATCTGCCATATGGTTCAGAACAGACTCCTTTAATGCATATGATCAGAAAAAATATACTGGATTAAAATTATTATCAGTGTTAATTAGTCAAAATATGAACCTTTCATCTTCGAAACTAAAACAACCGACAATACAAAAAACGAATTAATTAATTTGATAGACATTTTGCTGCATTTATCAGTGATTTTTCCCTAACATATGGTAAACACAAAACTTGAAACTGTTAGTATAAGCTTTTCAGTTATTCATTAATCAATGATTGGGGTGAAACCTTGTAAGATTTAGACTCTTAATTCTCAATTATCGTTAGATTCAATTTATTCACTCGTAATAATTAATTCTAGAAAAGGATATAGTCTTTATTTTCGTGCTAAGCCAGAGATAAAACCACTTTAATTATCCTCATTTAGTTTCAAATCGAAACAAAACTTACAAATTGGATAGATTTTATCTATAATTGTTTCACTTCAAAGAATAGGTATAATCAGTACTATACACAAAACACAAATTCTGATTCAGAGTACAAAAATAAATAATTATAAAGTATTAGTATTTCAAAATTCACAATCTTTGTATATTTTTAACAAAGTAATTGAACTCAAGTAATTGTCTTAAATTTAATACACGATGTAATATTTCAGCGAAAATATATACAATGGTCAATAAAATAAGTAAACTTTAATATACTCATAAATACACAAAAAGCTTGTGTTAGAATAAGTTCGGAATAAATAAAAATTAATTTCCTAAAGTTCAAAAAAATTAAATTTTACAATTTTAAGATCTTTCTAATTGATGATCAATTTTCTTTCCGTTGTTCATTGGCTTCTACCCATTCCATTGTTATTATTTATAGCTTTGAAAAAACTCATCGGATCGTCAGGCTTAAAAAGTTTTTCATACTCTTTTACTTGTTTTTCAGCTTCAACTTCCGCTTCCTGTTCTATCCGCTTATTACTCTTGAACTTGTTTTTAATTTGATCCAATTTCATCCTCAAGAGAGGCTTTAATACCGACTGACTTCTGGAGGCCTTTTCAAGATCCTCCTCTGTATTTGAAACGGCTTTGGGCTAAAGAAGATAACAATTGTTCACATTGATAGCATATAAAATTCAATCAATAAACTAAACATTTATTAATTTATTAATAAAGTAATTTATGAGGCTTCTTATTAATTGAAATTTGTGTTGTATCAATATAATTGACTTTCTAAATTTGGCAAAAAATCTCAAAAATTGAACATTTTCATCTAAATATTTGACCTAAGGTCTAAGCTTGAAGTTTAGAATGGAAATGTTAAATTTTCGGTGATATTAAGTCACTCAACTCTCATCCCGTTTTGATATATAGATATTTTAAATTGTTTTTTAGCAGTAAATTTAAAAATTATTGATAAAATGTCATAACTTGCCTCTTCTTTTCTATAATTTTTTAATTTATTCTTAAGGTCTGCCAATTTCAACTTCAAGAAAGGAAACCTTGATTTAGAATTTCCGTCTGGTATAACATCTTCGTTCGTTCTCTCAGAAGAAGATTCAAACTGTATCAATGAAAATAATATTAAAGTACTGATAATTTTCAACATTTTATTATATTTTTTTATATTTGATAGTTATCTTTACTCAGAACTCAGCCATATGTCAAATACATAATTTTATAAATTAAAAACTTCGATTTTTTCAAATTAGAGGAAGTATTATTATGAACAAGTCTTGTGAAAATATAGAAATTAATTAGGGTTTTAATATTTTATTCTTATCATTACATTTCATTTTAATGTCCAAGTTATGTTAAATGCAAATAAATAAATAATGAAAGACCAAAGACCTGGTTTTGAGAAGTTTCAAATAGATAATTTTAGATTTGGTTTAGTTGAGCTTGCGAGTAAGATTAAATTGAAGCATTTAAATTTCTTTCGCTGAAAATTAAGCGTGAAAAATTTGGCGCTTAAATTCTGTAAACCCGCTAGATCATCAAATCTATATCTTACTTGATTGCCATTCGCCTTCGACGATGGGTTGAAAAGACTGCTCTCTTTTATCTCGGCCGTCTCTTGTGCATTTGATGGATTAGAAGCTATCTCCGAGCCTAGTCCTGCATTTGATGGATTGAAAGCTGACTCTTGAGCTTGTCCTGCATTTGATGGATTTAAAGCTGGATCTGGGGGTTGTTCTGCATTTGATGGATAAGAAGGTTGTAGCTTTATATCTTCAGAATCATCAACATTTCTTGGCTTGTTTTTTTCCATGGGGAAAAATCCAAATTTTTTTCCTTTATTTTGCAATATTTCATTAATTTTCTTAGTTTTCGATATGAGATATTTTTCCGGCTTCAACATGTCATCAGAATAATCCATATTCCCTGGATTTCCGTTTTGAGTGCTGAAAAACCCAGAATTTCTGCTCGACTTTTGAACTGTATTATTAGTCGGAATTTTGTCTTCATTCTTCACTTTTACTTCATTTTTATCGTTGGAATCAATTGGAGATGGAACTCCAGCCTGTAACATAGAATCCGAATAATCCATATTACCTGGATTTCCGTTATTGGGACCAAATGTATCTGAAATTTTTACTGTCTTCTTGGATTTTGAAGGTGTTCTTGATCTTATTCCGATATCTGAGGTTATCGTTGCAACACTTCGATCATTAATATCATTTACCCAGCGTATTTCATCCTGTATTTCGTACTCATTCTTATGCCGTATTCCTGACAATAACAAAGAGGCAATTCCACTTAGTAGCGGTAATTTGTGATTTGCGGACCTTCCACTTACTAGCGGCAATTCGTAATTTTCTGCCCTTCCATTCCTATCATAAATACCCTGCACATAAAGAAAAATTTCAGTTTTAAAAAATTCAATGAATCGCTTAAATGATATCATGTAAGAATGTGAATGAAAAAATGATCAAAACTGAGGCACATAGAATTAATGTGAAAATTTCATTCTTTTAGATTCAGCTTAAATTCAGTGTTCAAAATTTGCCCAAAATTAATTGTTGATTGTGGAAGTGAAATTTCAATCGAAATAATTAACTAACTTTATAAGTTTGTCAGTTCACCCCTTAAATTAATCAAAAATACCACTTAAGCTATTTAGAAAAAATTATTTTACCGAGTCTCCCCTTGATGTCCAGCGTTCATTTGTCACCCTCTTGGGTTCATATGGTCCATTATCGAACCGTGGGTCGTAGTAGTAATATTCTTGATCATAGTCTCCATAAAACCATGGGTAATTATTCGACCTATAATATTGATCTTCGTAATCCCTTTCGTGGTATTCTGGACTATATCTTCTATAATATGGGATGCACTCGATCACTTTCTCATTACGTAGAAAAGTATAACTCAATCAATATAATTATACTCATTTTAAAAAAAGTTCCGAAATTTGTTAAAATTGTTACCTTTTACTAATAATATTATAAAGTTTGCCAATATAAATATTGATTGGTTTGAAAAATTGAACATTTTACCCAATATTTATGACTATCAAAGTATCAATTAAAAGAGATAACATATGGTTACATAAGTAATATAGAGATTTTAATATTCATTTATTTGATAAGAGCGCTCATCAGAAATTTTGAAAAAAAATTTTAGATTTACTGGATATGAATAATTCAATTTGACAGTTCTCAAAACTGAATTCAGTTTGATTTGATTATACACACATAATCCCGTTTGTCTCAGCTAAAATTTTAAAAATGGCAATTTTATAATGGTTGATGTAAAAATTGTACCAAATTTTGCGCATTAGTATGCCACTCTATTGAACTTTTTCGCTGTATTGAGTCCGATGAATCAACTTCACTTTTAAATTTAGAAAATTCACAAATACATTATGATTAATTTTCAAATCTTCTTGATCAATTCAAAATATATAATTAAGGGAATTCAAAATCTGTGTTTTATCACTTATCCACTTCACTGAAAATATAATTTGAGCATTTTCAAATTTTCTATTTGAAATTCTTCGCATAAAACATAATCAAATAGTTAATTTGAATTAAGAATTGAGAAAAATTACAAAATTTTGAGTACAAATTCAGATGAAAATGAAATATATTTGTGAAAAAATAAATCTATTTATTAAATTTATTAAATCAAAGTCATTTAATTCGGTAATAAAGTCAAGTTTAAAGTGAATTCTTTTAAATACAGCAAAAATGTTAATTACCTATACATTTTGTAAATAGAAAATTTTTAATTGTTATTCTTGATTTTTGAAAGAGTAATTTATGAGTGAAACTAATGAAGTTTCTATTGCTGATTTAGAATCATATAATAACTAATTTAAAGCTTCTGAAACTGCTATGACTTTATTGTTTAACAAAGTTGGATTCAGTTCTTCCTCCAAATCGATATTCTCCCCCATTTCAGAATCCTTGTCATATTTCTTCATATTTCATATTTCCTAGAATGAGAACAAAGACATAGATATCAATAAAACTGTCTTTGTTTAAAACTGGAAAGAAATTAGTCGAAAAAACTGAAAACTTAATCCAAAAAGCAGTATATCCAATAAATGATTAAAAATAAATAAGAAATATTTTTACATCTGAATCATAATTAAAAACGTAAAGCTTCACCTTTTGTCCAGTATTAACTTGTCTATAAATATCGGATGTATCATTTCCAATTTGAGCAAAATGCTCTTCAAAATCTCCCACAGCTTTGTCTGCCTCTCGTTGTCCCCATTCTTCAGTTCCTTTAGAAGGTTCGAAAACATTTTTAATCCCTGTTCCAGGTTTTAAACCGGCCCCAACCGCGTTGCCCAACAATGAATAAATCTTTGTCATAAGTCTATGACCATTTTCATCATGAATATCTTCATTATCGTAATCGAATTTGTTAGGAGATCTTTTTGGATAATATTCATGATAATGTGCTCTTGAATATGGTCTGTAGGGGTGTTGCCTATATTTGTCCCGTAAATAAGGATGATTATCTCTTTCTCTGAAATAATTGTCTTTTTCTCTAAAATAACTGTCACTTTCCCTTAAATAATGTTCCATTTCTCTTAAATAATGGTCTCTTTCCCTATAATAATTGTCAAAGTTATTTAGATCTCTTCGATGATGTCTGGAATGTCTGTATTCATGATGTCTGAAATTATGATGTCTTCTCCGATGAGCATTGCCATCGACTATCACTTCATCAATCAATAGGTGAAAAATTTAATATTGCCGAAGCTTTTTATTTTAATTTTCAGATTGGCGGTAAAGAAATAGAGAATATTTACCTTCTATTATTAATATAAAAACTATCATTAATATAAATGATAGCCCGCATGATTTGGCTGACATTTTGTTGAATATTAATTACAAAATGAATAATATTTACCTATTTCAACGAATAATAAGAAAACATATGTAGTTTTAATTATATTTCTATAAAATACATGTAAAATTACTTTTTCTCGTCCCATACAGTGTCAAAAATTTAAACTATAATTTTCTCAAAAATGTAGAATAAACTAAACTCTCACAGTTATATGTATATTATGGATTCGTTCAAATTTATTTATCATACTAAGTTACAGTATACCATGTATTGGAATAATAATGCAACATAAATTAATATGTTTTAAAAAAAACTTTTGTGGGTCAAAAATTCAATTAATTATGTGGTTTTTATTAAGATTTTTTGTATTTTTAGATAAATATACTTGCCAATGCTTATATTCTCATTTGAAAGCGAATAAATTAACTATGACTACTATTATTGAATAATGAATATTTATAATTATCATTTTGCTTTGTTTGCTTTGCTTCACGAAAATATCCAAATACTGCCTCTCAATAAAATCAAACAGATTTGTTTTGCTAACTTTAATTATTAGAAAAATATATAACATCTAATACGAACTTGGCTTTAAATTTCACACTAAAAACTCTAAAAATATATAACCTTGTTATAGATAATCAAGTAAGTTTTTAATGAAAGTTATTTTATACAGTAAAGTAGATGAAAATAAGGAGACATCAAACTAAAAAATACATTTGAGATAAAATAAAAAGTATGAAATAGTCATGTTACATAAAATAATTGCTCAATCAACTTTTACATTGCATTAGTTCAAAACAATTAATTGTTTATTTTATTATTAACAAATTAAGTTCAACCTATTTAATTTCTCTGTCTTATTTCAATATTCATTCAGAAAAAATTATTGTTATCTCTTTTATAGAAATTTAAATTCAATAAAAAATAGTATTTAATCAATGCATTAAATTATCAAATCAAAAATATTAAGTGAAATCAATAATAATCAACAACTTAAAATAAATTTGAATTTTAGTTATTGAATATAGGAAAAAATAGTATGTCTCCCAAAATACTTGTTGGATGCTTCTTCAAATATTTCTTATAATCATAATATTTCTTAGGATAATAATATTTCTTCATAAAAGGTGTTTCAGAAAAGTTGTGACTTTGATAACTTGGACTGATAGTGTTGTTTTGGTTATCATCCTTCCCATTATTAAAAAAAATCACTAGTTTGGTTATTTGGGTTTGCATCTGTTCCATTGGTCTGGAGATCAATTCCTTTATTCTTATCATCGGTTTGACCTAAATGTTTGGCATTCAAACAAATTAATGGTTATGGGTTGAATTCTATTTTACGCATTCGAATATTGTTGCTACAATTGAAAAAAAGTTTTCAAGAAATGAAAATAATTACCTTCAGACCATAATATGAAAATTATCATCAACAAGAAGAAACGTCGTAATAATTCAGCTAACATTTTTAAATCAGTTTGTTTACAAATAAATTGATTTTTATAATTAGCAGAGACTTCATCTACGGGAGCATTCGGATTTACCAAATTTTCTTTTGTGTTCTGAAAATAAGTATGGATTTTGTCTTATGTTACCGAAGCAGAAAATTTACCATTTTCAAAACTCCATTTGCACTGGATTTTTAATTTCGGACCAGTTCTTGTAGGTTTAATGTTTAGATTTTATTTTCACCCGAACAACTTTTTTCATGAGTTTTAAACACCCAGAAATCGAGTCTCTAATAACAACCCATATGGAACTTAAATGATAGGATATTTCAATGAGATATATGTGCAGAATGGAAACTCATCAATGTGTCAAAAAATACAGCTAAAAATTTTCTCCCAATTTTAAAATAAATGATTTCTCGCTTTCTAAATGAGTCTCAACTTATATCATTAAATTCCTTATATACCTTTTGATGAGTTTCATAAATCAATAAACCATATTCATTAGTATTTTCCTATTTCACGGAAATTTTATTTACTTAACATTAATATTTTGTAAGAGTCTATAAATTTTGGATACAGCAATCATACACATAAAAATCTCTTCAATTTTGTCACTGATTTAGTATAGGAAAAAATAGTACGTCTCCTAAAATATTCGTTGGGTGTCTACGCAAATATTTCTTTGGTTCTTCTTTATAGCTAGGATTTAGAAAATTTGGATCTTGAGCCGGGGTATTGTATGACTGGTCATTATTCCCTTCATTTTTCATAATATGACTCCAATCTTTCGATGGATGACTTGGTTCTGGATTTGACCCATAGTTGGAATCGCCATTTCCTTCACTTTGACCACTAGGAGAAATTGATTGATCGTTTTGACTATCATCATACGCATTACTTGGCGTTCGAGCTCGTTGTCCACCTGAAGTGGGGGCACGATTTTCTTGCTGACTTCCTGAAGGGGGAGCTGAATTTGATGAAGGCTATAAAAAATTAAATTAACTATGTTCATTATATAAATTTCGAGAATGTACCATCAAAATAAAAATATTATTAATTGAAAAAATATAGAATCATTCCAGATTTTTTAAAATAGCTTAAATCAGTAAAAATTATGATAGAAAGTTAAGATTGAAACGAGTATAGTCTTTAATTTTTTTTAAAAATTTAACCAATTATTGGAAAATCATAAAGTTAATAAACTTAAACGTATAAATAGGTATATAAAGTATTACCGGTTGATCAGGATTTGTAATCTGGTTAATTGGAGATACATCGCCATGCTTACTAAACACCTTCTCGTAATATGCAACCTGCTTCTCTGCTTCCCGTTCAGCTAATTCCTCTTGCCTTTTATCAGAGGTCAAAACACTTCTGACAACTTTGCCTAACAACGAATATGAATGTATTCCATCTTTATGGCCATCAAATTTACTGTAGTACTCATCTTCATCAATAGGATAAAATTCATCTCTCCTCTGATGATATTTTCTGGGATGATATTCAGGAGAATAAATTCTTTGAGGTCTTACATATGGTCTATTAAAATGTGGACTGTAATCGGATGGTGAATAATCATAATAGTCTGGTTTATAGTCATGGCCACGATGTCTATAATAGGGTGTCTTATTCGGTAGGCATTGCAGTTGTCTTTTTCTTAATTATTAATGAGAAGAATAATAATTATTTTCACAGTTTTAAAGAAATTAATCAATTTAAGTTATCGACAAATAAAAATAAATACTTTCAATTAAAATTATTAAAACAATTACAAATAAAAATCTGAGTCCACATGATTTGTTTGACATTTTGATAAATCAATCAATTCATTGAGTAGGTGTTCAAAAATTACTTAATTAATATTATGACATGTTGTTAGTAGTGTTGTTTCGCTTTCATGTTTTTAATTTTACTTTTTAATTTTAATTTTTTACTTTCAATTTCATTTAACTTGCTTTTACTTTTGCTAAAGTAAATCATTTTTAGTGTTCTTCAAATTACTATTACTTTTAAATTGATAATTTATTTTTCATTCTGATAACACTTATCTTTCTCTGTTATCATTAAAAATTAATCTTAAACTTATTAAGTTGAAAAGTTTAGAACTGAAAATATATAAATCTTCTATAATAGTCAATACAAATTTATTTATGTAAAACTATGACTAAACTTATACTTTACAATTGGAAAAGCGTCATCAGAATGAATAATAAATTAACCTGCAAGCTTTTAACGTCACACCTGTACTATGTTATTTCCATCTAACCTTATTAGCTATTTAGCTATTATGGAAGGAAAGAAAGGTCCGAATTTCCACATGATTTCAGTGAATATTGAGTCCCTTATGAATGAATTTTAAGTTCCTATAACTCCAGAAAATCCCGAATTTTGATGTTTACTACAGAAAATCTGAATTCGACTTTAAAATTACTTATTTATCGTTCATTTAAGAACAAAAATTTGATTTTCCATATCAACGCTTGCAAAATGGACTTATCACTTAGGAATTTTGTCAGGATTCAATAGAGCTTACATGATTTTGCTTTTGAAGTGCAGTATCTGGAATTTTGTATCAAGGTAGTTTAGGTAGTTTCTATTTTCAGTAGATGTTGGGAGGTCATTTTTAACATATAAATTCATTTTTACAAATAATCTGCTATGTTTATTAGAGGAGAATATTGAAAAATTCATTATTGTTAAGTTCAACAATTTCATTCAATACTCAAAAAACTTTCTACCTTTCATCAGAATTTCTATAATTACTGAAATTAAAGACAGCTTAATTTCAAGTATTCAATGTTGAAATTCTATTTAAAAACAAAACAAATACTTATGTAATTTATTGAATATGAATTCCAAAGTTTTTATTTTTCATAAAATATTAGAGTAAACTAACAAAAGAATCAACATTAGTTATAATCTAATTATTCTCAATCGGAAAAAATGCAATATCTTTTAATACCCCTGAATTATGTTGTTGGAAATATTTTTTATGGTCATAATATTTCCTCTTTTCTGGGGTTCTAGTAAAGCCCTCAGCTAACTGTCCATAACCATCTACATTGACTGGCGCATTCTGGCCAATATCAGCTTCATCAATTTGGCTGAAATATAACGGGCCATTTCTGGGATAATCGTTTGGTCGATCGAATTCCTCTCCCCTGTGAAGATATCTTCTCGGATAATGCGTTCTTTGATGTCTTTCATATGGTCTATAAAAGATTAGGGTATTATTCTGTACTCATAAATATATCGATAAATAGAATTATAGCCATAATAATTTCGATACCTTGGATTGTTTTCATAATGTCTGTAATCATTGTCTCTCATTCGATAGGCATTGCAGTTAAGTATTTCTTCATTATTCATCAGAATAAAACATTAAAATTGTAAATTTTTTTGAGACAAGTTTTTACAAATGAAAATATTTACCTCCAATTAAAAATATAGAAACAAATATCAATAAGAATGGAATTTCAGATGATTTGTTTGACATGTTGCTCAATCAATTTATTGAACAGGTGTTAAGAAATTGCTTAACTGATATGTGAACTTGCGTTGTGGTTAATATCAGTACAGCTGCTTGACCAGAAATTAATCTCATAGTTGTTTGTACTTTTTACCTGAGTAGTCTGGTATAAAAATTTATAAGTCAGATGGCAAAATTGAAAGAAGCATGTGGTTTTTAAATAAATGAAAATTTCACAAGACTTCACAGGGAAAAAGTAGAGAAAGCTATGAGCTCAGTTGGCTTTAGGGCCTTTTCTCATAAATTAAAAATGTTATACAAAATATAGAGCGTTTAATCAAAATAATCAAGTGTTTTTTTTTGTTTATACAGAGTATATTTCATTTTTCTCTCTTTAAACACTTTTACTCATTATAGCAGTTGTTTAGCTCATAAAAAATAAATAATTAAATTATTAATTCATTTATTTTCAAAAATGATACAATATCTTCTACAATTGGATATTACTATGATGATAAGATTAATCTCTAAAGAAAGTTTGTAATTCAAGTAATTCTAACTTATTAAGTTTTATAATTTTTACATTTTAAAAGATAAGTGTTTCATCTTTTAGCCACTACTCATAATGATAGAAAAGAATCAAAAATACTCTTTAAATGGTGAATAATGTGATAATAATCAACATATTTAAGCATAATAAGTGTGTTTCAAAAGACAAACATCAACAGACTTGCAGAACCGTTGCATAAGGCATTGGTTAATCATGCATTACTTCTAAAATTCATTCTATATTTGACAGGCTAAACTCAATAAAGTTCCACAAAATTAGTGACATTATTATTTTTTGAATGCAATTTCTACAATATGAGTACACTGTTCTAGAAATTTATTATAAAATTTGCAGCAAAAATTATAACACAGCCAATAAGTTTGTAAGATTCAATAGTGTTTATTCTGTCACGGATGTTTGCCCTTCTGTCACCCACATTTGAAGAATGATGAGTTGTGTAGCAGCCGATATCAAATTAGTATATCGAAAGCGTGACTAAACAAACTTTTACATAACGCTATAACACAAATTACTTTTTACTATTCTAGAGTTTATCAGTTTTTCTGTCATTGAAAGAAAATTTAGTATGGAACGAAAAACGTAATTCTGAATATTCCATATAATATGTGAGAATTGAAGGAACTCTTATTTGAATCTCAAAAAGAGATAATGATGACAAGACAACTGATATTTCATTGAATTTGAGTTCAGTTTGAGCATTTGATATCCTATTGTCTCGATACTTTTCCACAGATTTTTAGATTATTTTCAACAATAGAATCACTGTTAACGCAATGATCTGTTTAAAAATTGAATCAGAAAATTGAATTATTTAGAAAATCTAAAAAAAATCTTACTTCATATCCACGGAAATAATTGATAATAAATAGTTTCCAACAATAGAATCCAACTCTATTTTTACCAATTCTTTCAATGAATGACATCAACTATATTTAATATTATAAATGTGTCAAATTCAGCAAACAAACTGACTAAAACTAATTTAGGAAATTTTATTTAAGGTCAATTCTTACTTTGATACGTCTCTTATTACTTATATATCTGAATCTATAAGATGAGATACAAGAATTCAATAATTTATAAGATTTCTTGGCCTCCAAATGGACTGAAGACGCAGTCTTTATAATTATCAATAAAATAATAGCGAATAAAATTGAGCCAAAAGTGGATAAAAATCTATTGATAAAATCAATTTCACCGAACATTGATTGATAGACTAGAGTATTGATTATGATCGCGAGGGTTAACCACAGCCAGAAAAGGAATTTTGACCAATAATTACTATTGAATTCATGAATCTCACCATAGACTGAATTCAATTTGTTTATGAATTTGAACAAATTTTGATTGATACGCAATTTCTTTTTCAGTGTGTTTTCGATTTCTTCATTTATTCTCTTAATTTTGATATTCAAATAATAGCAAATTATGTAAAAATAGACTAACTGTGAGGTTATAATACTGTAAATATAATATCCTGCGAAACCCATTGAAATGCTGTAAAAAATTCCAAATATAGCCATTTGTTTCAAAGTGAAGTTTTGGACATATATCCAGACAACAAATATGAAACATGCGTAAGACATGATTAAAGGGAGAATTTTGCAGACTTGGAACAAATATTTCGACATTTTGATCATTTTATGGATTTCTTCACTATCAATAAGGCCAATAATTTGTGGAGATATCAAACCCGCCATCATTTCAAAAGGTCTCATATATGAAGGTCTTATAGATTTCTTGTAATTCATATAATGGATTATTTGAGAGATAAGCCCGAGAAATGTTATGAGTCCAGTGGCAACCGCAATATGAACTCTTGTGTTCATATAATACCCTAAATCACCGATGAAAACAAAAACTTCAGGATATTCTTCTGAGACAAACAGTGAAATACATTGACGAATAAATAATTGCAATTGAATAATAAACATGAACTTTGGATTATGAAACGTTTTTCTTTGAATGTTTTCATTTGGGAAGAGAGATAAACCAATACTATATAAATGAGAATCGATGAAATTCAGTACAAGATGAGGAGGTAAAACCTTATTAGGATTTATTTCGCTTTTTCTTGACTCCATTCTGATGCAGATTCAACTTTGGAATATTTTAGGTAAAAAATTCCGACAACATTAATGGAATTATAAAATTTTTCGATCATTTCTAATGAATATTTCATAATTATCTTATATCTCCATATTTTCTATCGCAATAATATATTTAGGTCAATTTGAAAACAAAATTTCATTGTAAACATACTGTTTTTAGAATATGATCACATTATTAGAATTGAGTTCACGGAGTTTCAAAATTTTTCCATTAAAAATCATCTATTGTGCAACCATTATTTTTCGTAATGCTTTGCGTTATAATGTTTTTGCGTTAATTTTTCAAAAATAAAGTCATAATGAAGTGTCGTTGAATTTGTTTCGAAATATTTTTGAAAAAATACTTTATAATGACTCTATATTTTCCATTAAAAATTCAAAATGGCAAAATTTGTCACGCAATTGACGTCTCAAAATGAAATAAGCCAATAATTAATTTCTCATTCTATTTGGTAAAATACTATTCAATTTCAAGTAAGATAAAAGGTCAGACCGGTCCTATTTGCAGAAGTTTTTCAGACCACTCATTAAGTTAAATAGAAAATTAATTAATTTCACAAATAACTTTATGGAAACTCGCTTAAAATCACGTTTGAAGAAAAATAATATTTGTTTCATCTCTCTCTCTCTCTCTCTCTCTCTCTCTCTCTCTCTCTCTCTCTCTCCCTCCCTCCCTCCCTCCCTCCCTCCCTCTGCCCCAAAAGTTTAATTGTTTTTTCTCTCACTAAAATTAATCATTTCATCTAAAGAGTTAGATTACAGCAATGTGTTTTATAAATAATAAATTAAAATTGCAAAAAGAAACTCAATTCACTTATTGAGCATAAATCTTTGTCTCTACTAAATTACATTGAAAAAAATTTGAAATTTTATTTCTAAAAATTAATTTGAATATATTTTCAAGCATTTAATGTCTATTCTTGTTGACTCAATTTTTTACCATCATAGGTCCATTTAATATTCTTAGCTTTATTTTTATTTTTAGAAATGTCTTCTGAAATAACAGGAACTTCTGCATCAATTTCTCCGGAATTTTCAGCATTTTTGCTATCAAATTCCTCATTCGCTTTTGAAGACCCAGAATTTTCAGAACCAATTTTGCTCTTTGTAGAAAATTTTTCAAGTATTTTTTCATATTGATCTCTCATTTTACTATTCATTTGCATCAAGTGCTTTTCCAATTCAAGTTTTTTCAAAGGGGTCTTTTCATTGAGAAAAGATAGAACTTTCATCAAAACAGATTTATCATCCGAGGTATTAATTTTTGGAGATGACTGAAGCATAGCATCTGATTCACCATCAAATGCTTTGAAGTTTTTGTCAAAATCGTCTGAACTTTCATAAGTTTGATCAAAAGCTGAATTTATCATATCTTCTAATAGTAAACTTGCTTCAACTCCTGGACTTGTAATCAATTTATTCTCTTTTTCGGAGTGTTTTGAAGTATATCTTATTTTAGACCTTCGGTAAGGATTTCTATTATTTCTGAAAATTCGTTTTTGATCGTTACCATATCTGTTTTGAAAAAATTCCAATCTGTCATTATCTTCGTTTCTTAAACTATCTTCAATTCCAAATCTAAAATTCGAATTCCGGAGCCTATCATAATAGTCAGACCTAGTTCTGAGTGGCTCACAATAAACCACTTCATTATTTATCAAAATATCGAAAAATTTAATTATTTTATGGTAATTATTATTTTTATATTTTTACCTATTATTAATAATGAAGATGTAATTAGGAGTTGCAATGATGAAGTGCTAGACAATAAACTGGTCATTATCATTGAAAAAACATTCAGATTTATTAACCATAAACATATGGGATGCATAGATAATACTACTATAAAAACAGGTATAAAATTTTGAAAATAATTGATTAACTATTCAATGCTTATCGTATAAATGTCAGCAATGAAAAAAATTTTGAATGTTGAGTTGACTCAAATCAAGTTGACTCAACGAAAGCGTCAAAGTCTATGAATTTTAAAAATATTAAAAACATAATGTTGAACTTATTAATTTTACTTTTTTTGAATTTCAATCATAATTTAATTGCTAATAGGGAAAAGTAGAATGTTTTTCAAAATTACCGATCTATATTTTCTCACATACTTACTATGATCATAATTTCTTCTGGAATTTCGGGAATCACTACTGGGGACTAATTACTCTTTCTTAAAATAGGGTTCTTCAGGAAAACTGTTTTTCTCTAGCTACATAGTGCTGTTCATATAAAGTGGAAAGCTATAGATTAGTCATTTGTAATTCAGTATATCTCATTCAACACTACTCTAATTTGTCATAATTTGGATAATTTAAGTTGATTTAGTGGATTTTTTCTCTACATTTTAGAACAAAACAGTGTAAAAAGTTGAAAATATTTGAAAAATTTCGAAAAAATTGGATTCTAAAATCCGAAACGATTGCATTCTGAATTCAATGTCTTTCTGATTCTACTTTAGATTTTAGGAAATTCAGATATGTGCCAGCTAGACTTTACAAAGAATGGTTATAATTTATGCTCCCATTATATTTCGAATCATTGATAAAACAAAATCTATGGAGTTTTACTTTCTGAAATCGGATGAGATTTATAATGCATTAAAAATTGATTAAAATGAATAAAATTGATTCTTATTTTTTATTTTACATGTTTTTGGTATATATTTTTTGATTTTTTGGTATATAAATACAAACATATTTCTTCTGTTTGATAATACATCAAATCCCAACCCTAGTTATAATATAAGGATTCTTGATTATATGGTCCACTAATGTATTGACTATAATAATCACCCTGTCGATAAACATAATTACTTAATTGATTATAACCATCATCGTATCTTGTATAGCTGGGATAAATGTTTCTATATAAACGAGGCCCTGTGCCTGGTAGCAAATTATCATTTGAACCTTTCCCCTTTTGTATTAATCCCCCCACAGCTCCTAATGAGTTTGAATAATCGATTTTTTGCGGCTTCATGTAATTAGTTAAATTTTTCGAAGCATACAAACTAACTGTCATTTTATTCGGTCTCATCATTAATCTTGCATCAACATAAACTGGAATAGAAATAAAATATTCATCATCATTCTGAAGTATATAGTCTTCCATTGTATCAGATTCTCCCAAAAGTTGTGGAGTCATTTCATCATAGCCTCCATAGTCTAAACTGTTTGGTCCGTCAGATTCAAAATAATAATCTAATCTTTGATATGGCAAACAAATAGCAGCTAATTTTTCAGTTATATTTTTAAAAAAATCCGATATTAATTTCGAAAAAAGTCATATTTTTAACTTGATTTTTACTTACAATTCATCAGATATATTGTTGATGTCAAATGAATTAGTAATTTAGATAATATATTGTCACAGGATATCATTCTATTTATTTTTATTATTCATGAAATACATCCATAGCTAATTAACATATGGGAAAAGTATACAAGTCAGAGAAACCTTATCAGTTATTTAGTGAAGGAATTATAAAAACTCTATCAGTGATATATGAATGAAATAGTTTTTCTTGAAGTTATAGTAAACTTTTATGCTTCTCTATTGACTTGAATGAATGCGATGGTGAAAACGTTTTTGAAAAATTGAGGGCTACTGCTAAAGTGACGAACTATTTCGTCACTTTAGCAAAAAACACTATCAATTTGCTAAAGTGACGAACTCTCAATCGATAGTATTTTTCAAGCATTTAAGGTCAAGTTTACAGTTTATAAGTGAGAAAAAGTCTTAAAATATCTTCATAAATTTATTCTATCAAATTTTTTATGTAATGTTTCTGAGGTCAAAGGTCATTAGCATTTTTTGAAAATTTATTTTTAATTGTCCCAATTAATACTTTAATTTTTTAAAAAAAAATTAAGTCACTATAACAGGTAAGGGAAAAAACTATTCGTTTTTGACAATAATTAGTTTTTGGAAAAGGATCTAATCAGAAAATACAATATTCTATTTAATCTAAATTCCAAAATTTTCCTTTTTCATAATTCTTTACTTGAATAGTAGAGAAATATTCAATATAAAACTTGATAGAATTTATTTATGAATATTTTAAGACTTTTTTCTTAGATACGAACTGTAAACTTGACCAAAAATGCTTGAAAAATACTATCGATTGAGAGTTCGTCACTTTAGCAATTTGATAGTGTTTTTGCTAAAGTGACCAACTAGTTCGTCACTTTAGCCATTCCCAAAATTGAGTACAGAGTAATCTCGATTGTTTAGTAATTTATTTCATCAATCTTTTGAATTGTCAATTAGTAGAACTTTTTCTTAATCATTTATAGTAAAGTTATTAAGTGATGAGACAAATTTTCAACCCTTTAGTAACTTTGAAATTTTTTCTGCTATTCTTATTTGGAGCAAATAAGTTGGATTTAAAATAATAAACCAAAGAAGAAATTAATAGTTCTCAATTATCTTCAGATTTTAAATGACCTTTAATTTTATGCAAAATTATTTCGATTTTCAAAATCTTAAATACAAACGCTATAAAAATATCTAAAACTACATTGATTCTAATTCAATATCAATAATTAACATTTTAAAAGTGTGAGCTTAAAAATTTAGCCTTAAATGCCTTACCATGTATGAATTTGATAAAAGTAACAAATTGATTCTTAATTTGAAAATTTTTCATTAGAAAGACAATTTAATTCACAATTTGAAAAATTATAAGAATATTAACATTATGAATTCAAAGTTTTAACCTATAATCCATAAATTTTTGGGATCATAAAATAATTCTTTCAGTCGTCTCAAACTGTCTGGCATAGGTGTAGTGATTTTCGGTTTTTTTGTAGTAATAAGCTTCTTCAATTTTTTCGTATCACGTTCTTTTTTTATTTTATCTAAATCATCATATTTAAGAGCCGATTCTTCTTCAGAATTCGTATTTTGGTGTTTAACACTTTCTTTTTCATCAGGATCTGCTGGTATTTCCGTTTCCGGTATTTTCGATTTCCCATTCTGAGAGAAATTGCTTCAATTAGTCATTCTTCCAAAATATCTTTAAAAATGTCTCACATCAGAACCCATTTTAGGTTTTTTATTGATTTGATGCTCTCCAGTCTCTGTTTCTAGAATATCTGTATTACCTTCGTCAGGATCCACAGGAATTTCTGCATATCTCATATCTTCTTCGTTGGCTTGATTTGATCCCTTATTATCACTGTCTGATGAAATGTATCGGAATAAAGGTTTGTGATCGATTACCGGATAATTTTCAAATCTCGTTTCATATTCTATAGAACCTGATCATCAGAATATGAATGAGCTGCTAATGGAGTGGTATATATCCAGTTATGGGTGTTTGTGGTTTTTTCTTCAAAAATATAGTTT